>CAJVPN010001081.1:0-17806 GCA_910592215.1 Entrophospora candida
ACAATTTGGACCTCTCAATGGTATTACTACTGAAACATATGAAGCATTGCACAAGTCATATGTAAAGAATAATTATAAAAGAACAAACAAACAGAATTTTGATTCCCAAATGCTTGCTATTGTAAGTCATATATTGATTATAGTTGGTATAATTATTATATTGCTATTTGATTAAACTTTTTTTTTAATAATAGATATGGAGAAAATATATTCTTAATAAAATTACAAATCAAATTGTTCATATAAATACTAGAAATACAAACAATCAATTCAAACTAAGTTCTCAAGTTCATCAATTGTTTTTATCTGAAGTTAAAACCTTTGTAGAAAAAAATAAACAATTATCAAATTTGCTAATACAATTTAAGGTTGGATTGGAAAATCTTCCAACATGTTTAAGAGATTTCATTAACACATTTCAAAAAGTGGGAATTTATGTAGATAATTTATCTACTATTTCAATATTTAAGAAATTGCATTTTCCAGATGGTACAATTGCACACAGTGATAACTCTTTTTACAACAAACCAGAATTTTCAAATGTTGCAGTTGAAATGGCAGAAGATCAAAATGAAGAATACATTTCTGATGAAACATATTGTTATGCACAAGTAATTAATCAATTATATGTATCTTTTTTCTTCTTTATTTCTCTGTACTAATTTTTTTATCCTGTAGATCTTATTTCTACTTTGTATTAGAATAAATACTGAAAACCATGATGTTACATTAATTCAATAGTATGATGCAAAATATAATAACACAGAGATATTTTATAAATATGATTGTCCTTTTTTTAAAAAAATTGACCATTTTCAATTTATTTCAATATCATCAATTAATGAGGTAGTGCACATTGTTCCAAGATTTGATCATTTTAATTCTTTTATGTTAATAAATATATATAATTGATATCACAGAATAATTGAATAATTACAATTTCTACTAAATTTATGTATATAATAAGTTATGTAAAATTTATATGGATTTCAATGGTTATTTTATATAATTTTATGAATTTTAATGCACATAAAAATATACAAAATTTTATGTAGAATTTATATGGATTTCAATGGTTATTTTACATATATTACATTTATGCAAAATCTACATTGTAGTTTTTATACAGTTTACAAATTTATGCCTGTTCAAATTTGCTGATGTAAACCAAACAGTCTTTTTGACAGAATTACACAAAATTATTTTTTTTTAAAAAAAAATTTCACTTTATTAATATTTGCATATATTTTTTTAAAAGCAATTAATAATATATATAATTAATATATATTATATATATATATATATCATACATATATATATCACAATGTCAGAATTATTACATCTTTAATTATCTCTGTATAAAATTTATTATCATATAAAAAATATTGTCATTATGAATGGTTTACTATGATTAAAGAATGTGAAAAGGTTTTTGCAATTTATACATATATATTTTTAAAGAGAAAGTTATCAAATACTTATAGTCTTAGCTAGTAGCATTTATAAAAAATTCAATCTTTTTAATATATTGTCTTTCCTGGAATAATGGATGAAGAAGGGATAATTAGAATAGGGACTCAAAAATGTCTCTAATGTTTCAAAGAAAAAACAGGTTGCATTACCTATTATCAAAGCTAAATGACTTGTTTATTAAAATTCACCAAATCCACTTGGACCCTTTCATTTTCTTTTATAATTTTATCAATAGATAAACTATGTGTAAATCTCAGATGAAACTTCATGTTATCAGGTGTATAAATCTTGATTTTTTTGCAGTTTATACATCTAAAAATTGGTGCTTCTATGCCCATGAGAATTGCTGATTTAATTGTTATAAGGTTTCCTTCAATAAGATTAACACCAGGCTTTTTCGCTTCTTTGATTAATGCTGGAATTGCACATGACTCCAAAAACTTGTCAGAATAAGTGGTATAAGGGGCATTTTTTTTGTATAGTGGTGGTGGATCTTTGTAAGTTCGACATTGTAATAGTATTGTGTGAAGATCAATTTGTGAATATTTAAGAGGGTTATTAGTCCTTTCAGAATCAGATCCAGCAACTTGTTTATTGAGACCAACACGAGGCCATTTTTTCAGCAAATATTTCAAAATTACTTCTTGCCAGTGTGGCTTCTCTGCCTCATAAATTATCTGGTTTTTAAATTTTCCCAATAATCAATTGTAGGTGGTTCATTTATTTCAGCAAAATAAAATATTGCTCTTTTATACGATGTAAAATGAGTGTATATGTAATGATATTTATATTTAATTGATAATTTATCTTTAATAATTATTTTTTCTACTATTTCATTTGCCTTTTTAACATATATATTAATCTTTGCCAAATATGGATCAGTTTCTTTCCTATGCTCATTACATTCTTTTATATATTGTTGGTTAATGCCTACTTCATCATTATCTCTTTTCCAAATTCTGTAATAATTATTATTGATTCTAAATGTAATTGTAAATAATTTAATTTTGTAAATAAATTTTGTAAATAAATAATTTAATTAATTAATTTAAATATATAATATATATAATTGCTTACATTATAACATTAGTTTGTTTGATTATACAATTCATACAGGCCCTTGTTTGCAGCTCCCAATAAATTTTGATTGATATTGAATCAATTTTACCACATAATGAACAAGCTGGTGGAAATGTGAGAAAAAATTTAATATATTTCAATTCGTCCCATCCTGGTGGTGGTGGTTGCTTTAATCTATCAAAGTACATCAACCTTGCTTTTTTCCAAATAATTTGATTATTATTCAATATTGAATGAAATTTTATGCAAGTTTGCGATAATGCTAATAAATCAGAAGGTGATGTATTTTTGCAAATTTCGTAAAAGATTTCCAGTGGTATATTAGCCAATTGTTGACATGGTAACAGTATAGAAAGGTTGGGTTGTGATCTATGATCATTATTAACAAATAAAAAGTACAAGTATATTGTAATTAATATAGAGTGACAATGAGTGGTGATAACCACTATTCTTATGATAAATAATACTTACACGCCAAGCACACCACGATTCGTTGCATGTATTCTTTTACTGCTAATTTTCTTGTCCTGTCTCAGCATCTTTAATATTAAAAAATTTTTTTTTTTAAAAAAAAAAGTTAATTTTGATAGATGTACACAAAAAAAAAAAAAAATAAATAAAATAAATAGTTAATTGATAGATGTGCACAAAAAAAATTTTTTTTGTGTATTTATTTTGTTGACGCGACGTGATTGATTTTTTTTTTCCCAGAAAAAACAATTTATTTTTTACAAGATGAGGAAATGCGAATGTTGTGGTTTTGCATGGTATGGTTCTCTAAAGAAGACAGGGTGTTAATAACTAACCAGAGATACACGATTTTTTATTTTTGTGTATTTATTGTTTTTATAAATTGTATTGTCTTTTATTATTTTATATAAAATGCATATTGTTGAAAACAAAATGTGGTGCAGAAAACTTGTCAATATGCATCAAGTGAAGAAAACTCAAAGAAATTGATTATATGAAATTATTTGGAATTATTCATTTTATTTGTTTATTCAAATTATTCATTTTACTTTAATTATTCATTTATTTGTTTATTAGAATTATCTGTACATTCAAATTATTTGTTTAATTTGTTTATCTAAATTATTCATTATTCAAGTAAAAATTTATTTGGATACACTTTTCATAATGATTGAGTCATGTGATTTTATAAGCCTGTGACACCATAGAATATCATTGCTATTTTGGGGCTTGCAGATTTGGCGGTGCACTATACCTCAACTCGTCTAGTTGATAGTTTTCAAAAATACCCATGCAGTGCAGTGCAGAATATGAGGGGGCGCATTTACCTCTATCGGGGATGAAGAAGTAAAATTGCCATATAATGAATAATCACGCCATAAATGATGCATAATTTATAAAAAGTGATGTTCATAATCAGTGTTGTACAAAATGTCTACGTAACAGCTCATTTACTTGAATGCCTCGGACAGTTGGGACTAGTAGTACAAGCCACAAGTTAACGTCAACATATTATTATTAGAACCTTCTGTAAAGCATGTGTTGAAAAATTAGGAGAGGAAGAGGGAATAATTCAACATCTAAAGAAATGTATTAGCGGAACAAAAAATAATTAATTTTAAAAGAAAAGATTATAAAAATTATTATAAATAATAATTCTATATTAATAATTCTATATTAATAATTCAGAGAGTATATAGAAGCAAGAAAGTTAATATAAAATTATTTTTTTTACAAATAATTCGTTTGTAGTTTAATAAATCACTTTTATGGTCGGAGATTAAACAGTAAGGTTTAATTGTCCGTTTGGTTATCAGAGTGGCATAGAGCTCTGAGGTTTTGGTTATTTGCTTTGGTATAAAGCAAAGGTTTTGTTTGTGTATTTGCTTTAGTAAAGAAAGCAAAGGTTTTATTTTTGGTTTTGTTATATATAGCATAAATGCTTTTGTTTAATTTATGTAAACGGGATTAGTTGTTTAAGTGTAAACGTAATAGTAAGGTGTTAAGACTGATCGGCGTTAACAGTTATTACTGATTGACCACCCATACAAAGAGCTAACGGTTATTGAGCAAAGTTGTTCGTTATCACATATTGGTTGTTTTACTGTATTGTGTTAAAGTGATTGTTGCAAACGTACGGCTGACTTCCATCGGCAAATAAAAATGGAACTCTACAGGAGCCTTTGTTGCTTCTTCGTAGAAGGGCCGTTTTTACTTATTGTAATCGTTGTTAATTGTACCATAAAGTGCGCTTGCAGATTTTTCAAAGCTTTCTAGATACAAGAAAGAGGAAGTAAGCGGGATAAATTCATAAAATAAAATAATTGCAACTAATCAACGAACGTAGCTAAAAAGTTGACTCGAAACTCGGCCATAAATGTAAAATAATTGAGGTTGGCCAAAAAGCTACCTCACATTATTTATTTAAAGCAGCGGACATGGACAACACTGATATTAATTAAAAATGGTAATAATAATAGCAATATATAAAAATTCATCCATTCTTTTACAACTCCTACTAGCATGGGTTAATATATATATTTAGAGTAGATAACGGGACACTTTTTTGTATTTTTTTGTGATTATTCTATTAAGTGGAGTCGTAAATCAACTGCACGAGTCAAGCTCATAAAAAAAATCATAGAATTTATGAAAACAATAATAATAATAATGATTATCAACAACAACACTCAATTCGTTAATTTCATCAAATGAATCAGGAAAGGCTGTTATTGAAGATTTGATTAAAGTATTTCCCGGTGCTGATATTCCGTTAGAAAAAGTGAATAATTTGTTACCATTTTTCAATTCAAAAAATACTTTATTGTTCGAGGAGTGTATTAAATACTCTGTTTTAGTGTCAGTTGATTATTTAACTCATGTCAATAATTCAACAGTTGTGTAAACTTGTGTAAATATCATTTACAACATTTAAAATTCCTTTGTCATTCATTTCCTTGGATCTTTGTCTCTAAATCACTTTTATGCCACATCTCTTGTGTACATTTAATTGGAGAAAATTTTCAGATTTTAAGAATGTTAACATTTGAGATTTAATGAAATTCTTATACCAAGAAAAAGTGCCATTTACAGTACAAACTCGTTGGAACATTTGGTTCAAGATGGTTTTTTATACCAATGAGCATATTACATATTAGAAGAACTTTTTCAATGAAGAATTGTCTTTAAATTCTAGACATGAAGTACTTATTGAAATTACTTCTCTGCTTAATTCATAATATCGCCATGGACTTAATATAATATATATATATATATATATATATATATTATTACAAACTCTGCTAAACAATTTGTGGTTATCTTATGTTGAATTTAGACTTTCAAACTTGTCAGTTTATATTAACAATAGTACATCATCTGATTTTTTGGTAGGGGGGTCAGAAGAAAGGGATTACATCATTCGGATGATTTGTCAGGAACTCCTTTGAAGTTGCATATAAAAAATTTTTTGGTCATATTTCAAATCATCCTGGATGAGAACTTTTTAGGACATGTCAAAGATTTCACCCTTCCTTTTTTCTTACAATAAATACATTAAGAAAAGATATTTGCTACTACAATGTAATAACAGAATTACAAAATCCAAACAATGAATTGATTATAGAACGGAGAATTTATTGTGAGCTTGAATACAATCCATCATCTGGTGATCCTGATTTAAATCAATATTGACATTGGTTTAGGCATGTCACAACAATTGCCACTAATTTCAAGAATTGCATTGAATTACATTTGGCTTCTCATCTCAAGTTTGTAATTCTCTTTTGGATAGTGATCGCCAGAACTTATCAATAGATAATTAAATATAAATACATTATGCATAATTGATATTTTTTGGTGCATAATTTACTTTATTGCATGCATAATTGATAGCATAAAATCATCATCCCTAAATCCCTACACCGTACCATTTATTTGTTTGATGTTACATTCTACCTAAACTTCAAAACTCCTGCGTCCCGTCATTTTCATTCATCGATTTTCATATCATTTATTAATTAATTATATGCAATCAATAATTATAAGCAGTCGTTCATTTATATAATTATTTCATAATTTACCATAAACCAACACTATATTAACTATCCAATCTATTGGTTCTTTGTTTAAAACAATGAATAATTAATAATAATTAATAATTATTCTTTTTTCTAATTTTAGTTTAAGTTATAAATAAAAAATTTTGTTGTTAATCTATTGCTCATTTTCATCTTGCATCAAAGGATCGCCGTTTGCTTCAATTGTAATTGAGGAAGAAGGTATTGGAGAATTGGGCATCGAAGATGAAGCAGGTATATTATTAGTATTAGCGGTATTAGCAGTATTAGCGATATTAGTGTTAACGGGATCAACATTGTTATTACCATTACTATTACCGCTAGTGCCATTGCTGTCATTACTAATATTGTTATTAGTATCTAAAGAATTAATATTACTAGGATTTAAAATCATGTTGTTGTCAATGTTATTATTAGTGGGTTCATTGAAAAGATTATTTATAAAAGGTGATGGCTGCTGTTGCTCTGGTAAAAATAAAGACAAAGTAGTGGGAACGGTGGTAGTGGATAATTGATCTGTGAATGGAGAGGCTGTTGGAAGTGTTACGTGCGGTAATGGTTGTGCAGATGACTGTGGTTGGAATAATCGTTGTAAATGTTGTAATTGTTGTAATTGTAGTAGTTGCTGCTGCTGCTGCTGCTGCTGCTGCTGCTGCATTAGTTGTAGATTGGGTTGGTTTGACGGCGCCTGAAGTAATTGTGATTGTAATACTTGTGATGGATTTAATTGTGTCTGGTTTAGGTTTAATTGCGATGGATCATATTCCATCATATTGTTGATATTATTAACCGAAGAAGACTCATTATTATTGGCTTTCATTTGTAAATAATAATAATTATTATTATTATCATCCCCTTTTTGAATAAAGTCATTTGTACTATCATTATTACTATTAATGACTTGATTTGAATGTTTTTGCTCTGTTGTCTCATTTTGATAAACAGTGATGGCTTTTAATTGTTCTATTAATTCTTTCGATTCGTCTATTTTAGATCGAATATCTGTCAAATTCTTATTGTCCAATCTTAATTTCGTCTCTTCTTGTGAAATAATTTCTTTCATTTGAATGATAAAATTTGTTCTATTATTAATTTGTTTTTTAATATGACTTTCATGTTCATTCAATATTCTTTGAAGATGATCAAGATGTATAGAAAGAATAGATGGTCTAGGTTTCTCTGTTCAAAAAGAGGATATATTAGTAGATAAAGATAATTATCAATATTAAAGATCATAATATTTTATAAACATAAATCAGTAATCGGTAATCATCAACCCTTAACCGTCATTAAAACAATACCTTCAACCTCCATAACTTCTGTCCAAAACTTAGAAACCTTATTACTGGACTCATGTATAACTAATTCTAAATCAACTATTGATTTGGTAGTTGTTGCTAATTTGATCTACATAAATAAAATAGAATAGGATTTTCAATTTAGCTATTATTTAAAACATTCACATCTTATCAGGGGAAAAACCCTTACAAATTCTGGTCGATTAAAATTTGGTGGCAAATCATTATTTTGATCTGGTTGTACTTCTTTGGTTTTTGTGATTGATTTTTGTCCTAAAAATTAATAATATGTTAATCGTCATCACCACTCAAACACTTTCAAGAATCCTCCAAATATAGATGAATCGAGTCACCTGTCAAATTTTCCCTTAATTGATCTATAAAATCATGGTCAAATACTTCTCGCTCATCCCATATATTAATAACTCTTGTTATTGAGTTTTGAACATGAGGTACTGCATGACGATATGCATGTTCGATGGCTTCTGGAAGGACTTTTTTAAACGCTTGAATAAATTCAGGTCCTTTTCTACGACTATTTTGACAAACATCATTACAAAGATAAATAAACGAAAGTTTTCGAGCCGATGATGCTTTTTTTGTAATATATATATATATATATATATATATATAGATCGATAGATTTTACGAATTGTAAATTAAACAGAAGAAAATAGTTTGTTTAATTTAAATTTTATATATTCATATAGCAATAAAATATATCTTTATCAACCATCACTACTATTGGTGCTATTATTACTACCACCACCACATACCTTTACGAAGTTCACGATGCCAAATGTCTACACTAGTTGCAACATGTCGACGATGATACATAAACCCTTTATACATACATTCATACATGCATTAAAGTCAATATTAAATATAATAATCGTTAAAAAATTTTTTATTAACAAAAGAATTCATTCTTTACTAACATTGAGATAATAGCGAAATAGACTCTTGTGTGTCTACAAGCTTGTTAAGTTTTACAATTAAAACATCCTCACTATATGCTGACATTTTATTATCTGTTATTATTTTACCTTGAAAAATTTATTAATTCGTGATAAGCATGATGAAATTTCTTTTTATCACAATGTGACAATCTTGACGATCTTGAAATTATGCTAATTTTGTAATGTAAAAAAAAACATGGTTTCTACTTTCATCCGACAGTCGTCAATATCTACAGACTTTAAATGCACTTAAAATATACACCATATACTTACAATATACTTAAAATTTACTGATGGAAGAGAACAAGAACATTTTAAGTGAATTTTAAGTATGTTTTAAGTATATGAAATTATATTCAAAACACACTTAAAATATACTTAAAAGGTTACTTAAAACACACTTAATTTTGTTCATTATTAAAAAAGGTATGTTTTAAGCACATTTTAAGCACCTTCAAGTGGATTTTAAGCATGTTTTAAATACATTTTAAGCATCTAAACTTTTTGTAGGGCAGTAGTGTAACAGAGATTTTTTAATTTTATTTAACTTTTAACAAGATGCAGTCAACCAATCAAAAAACAATCAAGGGCGAATCATACGATCATGTCGATTATCTGATGGATGATTCTTCGAACTCTCGTTCTTCGTGCGGCGTAAAACGAATATTTGAGTCAAGTTGGTCTATCACTTTTTTATTAATATCATAATCACTCACTCACTACCTTCCAAATCAAGGAATTTCAAGTTAGAACACAAACGCGCGATTTCATTGATAGTTATATCAGGAATGTCACTTCCACTAATATCAAGGTGTTTGAGCAATTCCCTATAAAAAATAACATATGGAATTTCCGTGTCTAAAAAAAATAAATACGGAATTAACGTACTTATTATACGGATTGAAAAATTTGCCCTTTTTAAAATTTAACACAAGGTACGGGATAGGCGCGGGATAGACACGGAATGCGTGACATACTGAAAGGGTACATTTTTTGCTAGAGGTGGAATCGTCTAAAAAATCCTAGTCGACTACTAGTTGGTCAAAAATTTCTTGAGTCGACTATCAGTTGGTTAACACAAATAAAAGATTGAATGCTCGTCGTGTCACTATTGCTTGCCAAAACTCGTAATTTTTTTTGCAGATTTTTGAAATCGTTTCCATATTTTAATCAGATCTGCAGTTTTTTCTTATTCTGGCATATTAGAGTCGTACGGCAAAGGTTTAATTTCTTATAAACTTGCAGAGAAGAGAGGGAGGAGGGAGCGTAGTTCATTTATATAGGTTTGTGATCTGTAAAAATTTCACATGTATCTAATTATTATTATTATCTATTTTTTTGTGCACTGATACACTCATCAAAAAAATCAAGAGTCATCGGACAAGAAAAACCAAAATTACAATTTTTTTTAATAATTTTAATTGGCCGGAAATTACTTAACTAACTTTTAAACTAATTGTTGTGAAAATTGACAATAAAACATAATTTTGGACCTTCTGAGCATTTTTTTTTTTTTTTATGGCAAGAAAACATGTTTTTGCGTTGGTTTTTAATCAAAAGTTTAACAAAATTTTAAGTTCCAACCAACAAATGCACCTCAATTTGAGATCTACATTTATCCGTTGATTTTTGATTCAGGCGCATGAGATCATGGCTATGAACCATTATCCGATCAATCAACATGGTTGTTACAAAATCATTGGTGAACATTCAATATGTTCTAAATTGTTAAGAACATGTACCTATGCAATCTACGTGTTTATTTTCACACCATACATCTTTCTTTTTTTATGCTACGTGGATATGTTTATTGTCATGTCATCCATGCTGCAATGTAAAGATACTGGCCGCAGTTAATATATTGCGGCAATAGTTGCAACAGCCATCATTAAAATGTTGCAATGTCGCAAGTCGCAAACCATTCATTACATAAGTTTTTTTAATGTTACAGTAAAATAATAATAGTAATGTTATAAGTGGAAAATATAATGTGATTTCTTCTTTTAAAAAATTCACAACTTTCTTTTTAAATTCTACAAATGAGTATTTGCTTTAGTCAGTTATGTTATACCATCTTCAAATTGAACCTTGTAATACACTATGATTCTTATTTTTAGGGGAGAATATTTGTAATTATATATTATTTGTAAATTCACATAGCAGTACATCTACGTCAGCTTGTTTAACAATCAACTTAACCAAGAAGATGGCAGCAATTTTTTTTTAAAAAAAAAGTTATAAGAATTGGGAAAGTATTTTAAAATTGAGCAAGATAATGGATATAGTTGATAATGAAATTTGTGAAGCTTATTGAAGGAATTTATGAAAGGATATGAAGGTATAAAGCAATGGTGGAGTAGGAATAAAAGAAAAAAATATAAATAGATTGGTTAAATCTTTGATACTCTATAATTGTCATATTACAGGAGATGTTTTATCAAAGATTTAAGTTTATGTGGATTAATTGATGATAAATAAACAAAATTAATGGTATATTGTGCCCAAGTTCTTTGTAGAATAAGCAAAAATACAAATAATAAGATGTATATAGTATTGGGGTGTTAATATTTTCCAATATATGAGGTGAGAACATAAATAATAGGATTAAAACCTTATTTATCAGAAGTAAGGCAATTATTACTTATATATTATTTTGTTAACTCTCTTTTACAAATTACTAATTTACTGTATTTTTGTTCAGAAATTATTTATTGTATTATGATTTTTAATCATGAAATATTTAATAGTAATAGCAAAATACTGTATAATTAAATAAAGTATTATATCATTAGTAGTAAGAAACAAAATGGTTGTAAAGGTGGTTGCAACCAGCAGTTGCAATCATTTTTATATGATGCAAAGATCATCAAAAGTTGCAGCCGGTATCCTTAATTATTAGTATATGTTATTTGCAATTTGCATTATTTGAAACTTTGATTGCGACTTGCGACTTTGATTGTGACTTGTGACTTTGATGTGACTTGCGACTTTATTTATGACTTGTGACTTTGATTGCAACTTGCGACTTTATTTGCAACCACTGCATAATTGCGCCCATGGTTGCAATCATGACAAATATTTGCAATCAGTATCTTTAAATAATCTTGAAGAAGATAATGATTAATTTTCATTACTATGAACCGGCCTCTTCTCAGAACCAGTGGTTCCTCTTGGGACTTTCAAGCTTCCAATGTTTTGAAAAAAAAAATAATAATTCATGATCATTACAAGCTGGTTAACTTAATAAATCAACAATACCAGAATATTTCATTCTAGTGGGAGCCGGAGAAGGAAAATCTCGCACCGCACAAGAATTGCCAAAAATGCTAATTGAATGTGCTACGAATAATACTAGCTTACAAACTTGCCTTAAAGATGTTCTTACATTTAATTTATCATTTGAAAATGGAACCAGACTATTTTGGGGAGAAGTAATCGAATGTCTTTTCAATTATTGCACAGAATTACCAAACATCACAATCAAGAGTTCGACAGTCTGATTGTAATTATTATTACGGATAATTTACAAATGGCAATGGAAAACCCTAAGGAAGGAAATCATTATTCAGAATAGCTGAGCAAGCCTGCTTATTTGAAACCTATTATCCTTTGCCTTATTCTGTCACATACACCGGTTGACAAAACTCAACATATCACTGGACTCGAAGGAATAAATGTAAATAATGTAACACAGCTTGGCCTTGTCAAATATGAGAGTTCAGACCCAGATCAACTGCATGGATATCTCACATATCCATGGATCATTGGGGTGTCATAGTTGATCACATATATAAATTTTCATTAATAAGGATTTTTTAGGAGTTTTGCGGATTTATTATTATTTTTTTGGTGCCACAAAAAAAATTTTTAAATTTATTATACAAATTGGCAAACTTCGCAAAATTACAAAACTCAAAATAACTCTTAAACTATATGTTATATTCAAATAAAAATTTATGTTTTAGATTCACTTTTTGATGCTCTTTAAACTAATAGAGAGCTTTTTACAATTTTACTTGCATAAAATTTTGTAATATATATTCGCAACTCTTACTTTGATTTTCTAGCTTAAAATAAATGGCATTGTTTATATTAAAATAAAAAAAAGGGCTCTATTACTTTATTGTCCTATTTTTCTAGTATGTTTTAAACTTAACTCGGAGTCAGTATCTCTACTCTTTAAAGAGTTATAATCATTCAAAGTTTACTATTGAAAAAAAGATCGGCAATATATGAAAATTTATATGTGATCGACTATGTTTGTAAAATCATATAATGTAAGGACATCCCAATGGATCATGGCACATGCAAACCAACATGATACCACGTTACAGAATTGGGATTTTACTTGCTACAAAGAGCAATGCAGTATGTGGGACTCTAATATCGCCAATTCTGGCAACATTTTGAGTATTTTGTTGCCCAATTCGTTCTCTAAAACTGAATATCTATGATTCTGGACAAAAAGTCAAACTTAGTTGCATCCACAATAGTGCCACGCATACATTTGATCAAGCTTCCATATTCAATCAATCACTTAAATTATCAAAATCAATTGAAAGAATCAGCACCAAGTCTGAAGATCAACCTGCAGAAATTTCGTGCGAGAACGAACTAGTCAATATTAATGCATATGCTGTTCCATTTTGGGATAGCTTGTGTCTGATATACATAGATGACTACAAATAGAGGTATATCAGTGCAAATTGTTGAGATCAGAGAGCATTATTCAGTAAATTTTTAATGATGAGCATAAAAAGGCAACAAGTACAAAAGATGTTTTCATTTTCTATACAACAGCATTTTCCAAGCAATTTGATGTCTGGTATTGTTCATGTAGGTAATTGGAAAGGATATTTTAAACCTTTTTCCAGAAGATTCCACCCAGCTGACTGAAATGCCAGGAATCGCAAACCTCGTGCTATCAATATCGTGAAAGAACGAGATAAACGCAAATTTTCTGATATACAAGATTGTCAAGGAGAACAAAAATTCCGTGTATATATATTTAGCCTTTTTTTCAGGTAATAATTAGGATGGCATTTTCTACTTTATGAAATTAATCACAAAGATTATGATTATTGTTAAACATTATATTGCATGGCGAGCCTTCCTTTTATTTTCTCAAGTATAATCAATTTTCCTGTATGAATGTTTATTTAAATCAACTGGTATATAGTGGCAGCAGAATTTTATATTACATTTGCCACACTGCACCATAGAGCGAACTATATAACAAATAATGATATGTGTTTTTGTGGAAGTATACAATGTCACAGAATGATATTTATAAAAGTATTGAAGAATACGCGTTCACTGAAAAAAATAAAAGATTTTTAGAAAGTGCACCCAAACGATTCAAAGATTATATTGACGTTTGACCCCTCTTATAACATTAATCAGTCAATAACTATAAGCCTCGGAAATATTTTATTTATCTATCTGACTTTCGGGGAGAGAGTCCTCGCAATTGATACATCGAGGTGATATTGATTACTGAGTGTTTTTATTATTGAAAGTTCAAAACTAAATATAATATGATTTAATCCTAACATTGAATTTTTTTATTGATTATGCAGAAGTTACATAAAAGAAACATTTGTTTTTATAGGGGTAAGGAAAAATACATATTACTGATCAATATAATGCCCCTAAATATTTTATAGTAAAAAACGATTCTTTTTAAAGATTCGTGGATTAAATTCCTGTCGTCATGAGTAAAATTTGGTCCTTCTTTGGCTATTGCTTATGGCTTTTGAAATAGATCCAGGGTGACAATAAAAGTTTTATCTATTTTGTTTAACCTCTATTATAATTATCTGAGAACCCTACTCTCGGTAATTTTGTTTATACATTTGAATTTTATTATGGAATCGACAATGCTGCCATATCCCTATCTCATTTCTAGTGGCTACTAAATCCGAGTTTCCGAAGCTAAAGAAAAGAAAAAAAAAATGATTTGGACGAAGTTACCGGAGAAAAAGTAAAATTTCCTAATACTAAAAAAATTTATAATTGGTTACACGATACAAATCTTTCAGATATTATTATTATTATTATTATTGCAATGAACCAACAATTTTTTAAATTACCTTCTAGTGAAATCGGCAGTAATCATGAGGGTTTTTTGACTTCAGCTTCAGTCAAAACCCACGGTTTTTATCCATATGAGGACAATGGAGGGTATGTGGAGGAGGTTTTTTTTTTTCAAAGTAATAATAATAATAAAATTTTAATCAACTAAAATTATTTTTAATTTAATAAATAAAAAAGCACATCGTTAGCTATTGCAGGCGAAGACTATTGTGTATTAGCTTCTGATACTCGTCAAAGTAGAGGATACTTGATTCATTCAAGATATTCTCCTAAAGCTTTTAAATTGTGAGTAGATCTGCTGCTTTATAGCTGCTTTATTGATGCATTAATTCATTGTTTATTTTTCTGGTTGTTTGGTTTATTAGATCAGATAAAGCAGCAATTGCTTTGAATGGATATGCAGCAGATGGTAATGCACTGGTCAAAAAACTTAAACAAAAGATGGAGGTTTGTCCGATTCAATTAATTTTACATTCAAATTTAAATTCAAGTAAATCATTATTAGTAAGAATGTTTACACAATTATAAATTTCACATATTTTACATTTCAGTGGTATAAACACGCACACGATAAAGAAATGTCAACACCAGCTTTGGCTCAAATGATTGCAATCACATTATATATGAAACGTTTCTTTCCATATTATGTTTCCAATACATTGGCTGGACTTGATGAGAATGGTATTGAATGCTATTTTTATTTATTGCATATATAACTTTTTATTGTATGATATCAATAAACCAATGTTAATTGATAAATAGGAAAAGGAGTTATTTATCGTTTTGATCCAGTTGGTTCATTTGAACCGGTGCTTTGTAATGCTAGTGGATCAGGAGAATCTTTGATTCAACCTTTTCTAGACAGTCAAGTAAGAAAATTTCATGTTAATGATACATTATTATTGTTGTTATTGTTGTTGTTGTTGTTATGCTAGCCATATGTTATTATATAATTATTAATCATATTTACATATTTATATGTTTAATTCAGGTTGGACTTAAAAACCAACAAAATGTTGATAAAGTACCATTACCGCTTGATAAAGCAATTACTATCGCAAAAGATGCATTTACATCAGCTACAGAAAGAGATATGTACACTGGCGATTATTTAGAAATATTTGTTATTACAAAAGATGGAGTTGAAATTCAATCATATGATTTGAAGAAAGATTAAAAGCAAACAAAGTAGGCAGGAAAAATTAAATTTATATATATATAAACTTAAAAATTAACAATTTAAATAATAATTGATTTTCTATTGCAATAATAATATATATAATTGTGACATTCACAATTTCAACTTTTTCACTTGTTGTATCTTACATCTCATCTCCACTTATGATAATTTGAATAGCCATCATCTGCGCCAAGTTTAAGCTCCTCAATAAATAATTTATCATTAATCAATATATTAATATTAATATGGGACATAAAGATTTCAGGGGTTAAATTAATGATTAATACCCTACTACTATATACTGCTTTAGCAGAAATTGCACCCCTCAAATTGTTCATTTTTTTATGATAAAAGGAAAATTGACCAATAAACTATTTGAACCAAGAATTTCAACATTCAAAGAATCTAATTAACTTTGTAATACAATAAACCTTTCATCCTTAATAATCCTCAACTAAAAATACTTACTATTTATTAGTAAGTTCTTTTGTAGATTGGATTTTTCCTTGGCCTTTTACTTTATTATAATGTAAACCAAAAAAATTGATGAAATATTTGATGATGCAATAAAGTCTGGAAAACCTGAAAACAAAACATGGATCGATTGGTGGACAAAAGTACTTGGAGGATGTTGATAGATTTTAAACGCTACTTTGATAAGAAAAGTTTGAGCAAGACTCTAAATTTTTCATTTAATAAAAATGGCAACTGAAATCCCTAGTTATCTGGAGAAGGAAAAGAAATTGCTGCCCCACCATAAAAAACCCTCTACCAACGAAAAAAAACAATAAAAGTGGAATGAGTTAATAAGGAAAAAAAAATAAAAAATAAAGAAACAGAACAAATATTTCCTCTGCCACAGTGATAAATGGCTTTGGGTTTGAGAACATCAGATTTATTATGCCAAATCCGCACCAAAACCATAAAAATATTTGAAATATCGAGTCCATTTTATTCCTCACTTGGACCTGAACTTATAACTTTTAACAAACTTCAATTAATTGTTTTAAAATCTCAATGATCAAACAACTACTGATGTAGGACCAGTGGTGTGTGCATTAGATCACTAATAATTGTATAGTTTATGTATTTTAGGAAGGTACAGAAGTGCTAAGGCTTGTTATATTGACATTGCTCCATCCTCTATATTAATATACATACTTTTTAATTTTAAACGATTAAATAATACAAAAGTCTTCAGGAAAAGGTATTGGTGGAGAGGAATAAAACGACATCAAAAACAATATTAAAGGGATTACGAATCCAGCCAGCCATCTGAATACTAGCATGATGTGGTGGGGTCAAACAAATTTTCGGCCTTATTTACGAATGAACAAAGGGAATCTTAAATAAATATTAATTGCAACTAGTTATTTTAGTTGACTATTTTAGTCGATTCTTTTAGTCGACTAAATTTTTTTTTTATAATCATATAACAATAATAATAATATTTCGATTTTTAATTTACAAATTACGAATTCATTTCCATTGAATCTTTCACTTTTTCAAAATGTTTCCGCACAAAAACCATGTGTTACGATTCGTTTTTTTAAAGGTCTTCTGGAACCACCGCTTAAATCATTGGAACATGAAACCAATGAACTATTGGACCTTGTATTGGAAGTGTTTATTCATTCGCATGTAAAATTATCATCAACAACACCACTACTA
>CAJVPN010001082.1:0-17803 GCA_910592215.1 Entrophospora candida
CTTTAATGTTCTGGAAATAGTTGCTTGATCAACTTTTATACCAAATTCTTGTTCACACCAATTAATTAATTCTTTTTGGGTTATTCTTGGGTCATCTTGCTTTTTTAAACAGATTTGATAATGTTGTTGATTGTTTAATGTGACTTTCTTCATTGTAAATGTAAAGGATAACAAAATGTATGATGTTTGTATAAAATTGAGTAAAATTCAAAAATTTATGATTAAGCTATTAAAATTAATGAATTGATTAAAACCATGACGCGAATGACACGAAACAATTTTTACATTCATGTCACGTGATTGTATGTAACATCAACCACACAATAACGTGAATATGCATATTCTGTCTATTTGCATAAAAACTCATCAGTCCCAACAGTATGCAAATAGACAGGTGCGACTGTATATGAAAATTTATTATTGATGTTTATTATTTTTGATGATCAACCATTGTGACCAACCCCAGAAACTTACGATTAACATGAATATCATGAATAAAAACAAATCAAAAGTTTACTAACGCAATCTCAAGCCCCACTATCGTAGAAATTTCAGATTAGAAAAAATAAATTTGGATGACAAATCCAAGAAAAAGTGAATCCAAATTAACTTAATATTAACCGGACAAATAATTAAACAATTAATTAGTGCACAAAACAACGGAACAAAAACTGAAAGTCAAATCTTCTGGTAAAATGGTATATCTTCGATTATTTACATGGTCCATTTAAAAATAATATTAATATATATAGTGAGTGTGTTACGAAAAACTGCACTGTAAAATTTTTTCCAAGTAACTAAATAAAGTCCAAAAGATCTTTGAATTACCACATCTAAAATTTCGAAGCATATTATTATGTAGGCTTTAGAACAATCACAGATTATTTTTTTTTTTCAAAAATATTTGAAGTTCTTTTATTTTTAATTGATAAATCCATAAGCATGTGATTATATATATATATAATCTTCAGAACTTAAGTTACAAATTGATATAATTTTTTGTATAATCGTTATGTACGTTTTTGTGTAATACATTTGGGATTCTTGGTAGATGCTCAGTTTTTTAAAATTAGCTTTACAAAAAATTGGCAAGATGATGATCAGTAAAATGATGACACGGTATGATATATTCGAAGATTGATGTTTCAATTCATTTTGTCATACTTTCCCGGTTCTAATATAGAAGAAATTTAACGTGAAAAATAAATAAATAAATAAATATATATATATACAATAATGAACAATACTCGCATAGTTTATAAATTATATGGTGCTGAAGATGAAGGAGTGATGAAAGAGGAAGAGGAAGAAAAGATCGAGAATGATAAAAACAATAGTATTTGTTGGGATGAAAAATTGTTAACACTTTTGAATGATTTAAAAATCAATTATAAATCATTATTTTGTCGAAAAATGCATAAAGTCATCAAGACAAACAAATGTAATTAAAAGAAATATATATTCGATGCTTAAAAAATACGATAATAAGCAATATGATGGGAAATGGTATAAATACACCAAAGAAATTTTAGTAATCATAATGATGACGATAATAAACTTCAAGATAAAAAAAAAGGAAATCTACACCAACGAAAATAATTGGAAATGAAGAAGTAGAGATGGTAAAAGTACGAATTTGTAGATGTTGATAATCAAAAACGTGCCCAAGAATATAACGACAACAAAACTGATAACCTTGAAGATGAAGATGATTTACTTGACAAGTCTAAACGTAGAAAAAACATAATCGATTTATCAGCAAAAATAGTGGCGATGGCAATTAGGGAGTAACGATAAGCAGAGAAAAGGTTTGGAGAGTTAAAATTGGAAACTGAAAAAAAGGATAAAATGTTCAAGATATAAAAAAGAAGAAATGAAGTCGAGAAACTTAAAATTGAATTTTAAAATAGAAAAGTTTCAATTAATGAAGAATATAAAAATAACAGAATTGGAATTGCGACAAAATCTTTAAATTGCTTTGTAAATTTTTCATTTCTAAATATGATTTATTTGCAAATTATAAAAATTACGAAAATTATGAATGAGCATGAATGAGTTTTTGCGTGTGTTTTTTTATATTTTTAAATTTATATTACATTTTTATTTCCAATTCCAAATAATTATTTTGCCATTACCCAGACTAGCAGCAATTTTTGATTTATCTGAATTCCAATCCAAGCCAATGATAGCAAATGGAGCAGAATAGGATTTTTTAAGAGTGATAATATCGTCCTTTATTGAAAGGAACCTTACAACCGAATCAGTCGAACCATACGCTATCCATTCACCATCTGGACGCCAGGAAATATATTTGATCGGTTTAGATAGTTGATTAGCAGTATGTAGACATTCTCCACTATCTGCATTCCAAATAGATATTTGTTTATCTTTTGTTGATGTTGCAAGAAGTTTTATATTGGAGATGGAAGGTGACCAACATAGTATATCAACCTCTCTTTGGTGTTTAAGTACTCTATGTAGTTTTTTTTCATCATCAGCCCATATCTTTTTTTATAAATATTTTAGTAAATAAATATATAACGGAATGTGGGATTTTTTCTAAAAAAATTTTTAATAATAAATATATATACTATATATAATGCGTACCTTGACTGTTGTATCGGCAGAACCCGATGCAAGATAATTTTTTGAAGGATCCCATGCTAAACAAAAAATTTTATCGTCATGAGGATATCGTGCAATTGGATTTTTTTTTGTAGTGTCATAGATAAATATCGATTTATCGTAGGAACAAGATGCAAAAATTGTATCATTTTTCCAATCTAAATCTGTCACCACTTCTAAAAAATACAAGTTAATTATAAATGTAATTAATTAGTCAACCAATCAATTGATATTATCATCTCCCCCAAAAAACTTTACCAACCATTATGATGAAGATAACTTTGCTTTGCAGTTGTAGAATTTACTTCCCATAAAATAATCATTTTATCATAACCAGCAGTAAGAATTAAAGACCCTGATGGATTCCATTTTACTTTGGTAACAGGTTTTTTGTTGTGAGAATCTAATTTTGTTTTTAAACAACCTTGATCTGTCCAAATTCTCGGAACACCATTAAAATAAGATGTTGCTAAAAGTTTCCCAGTTGGCTACAATAATAATAATAATAATAATAATACTAAGTATATTGTATTATTGTTACTATTTTATATGAATATTGATATTTTGTCTTTATAATTTTCTTCTGATGCTTACTCTCCAATCCATTGAACAAATAAAATTATTAGAGCCCAACTCTTCATTTACCATTTGGAAGGCTTCAATAAATTTTTCTTGATGATTAGGATCAGGTTTCCAAATTCTCAGGACAGAATCTTGGCCTCTAAATTAAATAGTTTAAATCTATTAATAATGATTGTTATTATTTTAAAAATCTCCAAGGAAACTCACGCTGTTGCTAAAACATTTGGATCATCAGGATGCCATTTACAAAAATACACTTCTCCGGTATGTCCTTCAAGTGTAACATATTCTTTATTCAATGGTCTCAAATTTTCTTTTCTGTTTCCTTTTATTATTATTATTATTATAATAATAATAATAAGTAAAATTAATCTCAATTTGAAGAGGTCAAGAAAAAACCATACCAGTTGATGAACTAGTTGTTATTATTTCATTAGTAGAATGTTTCATTATAGAAATTTCATTGTTTATATTGATAGAATCTTGTAATGCAGACACAGGGTCTTGATTTTTTTTGGTTCTTGAAGTCGATGATCTACGCGTTACTGATCTTTTAGAAGCTTAAAAAAATATAAATAAAACATTTATTTTATAATCACAATATTATAATTTATAATAATTATTCTTACTTGGAGAAGCATTTTTATTTAATTCTTCTTGAGAAAATTTTGCAAATTTGGGCGAAGCATTTGGATTTTTATTAGATCTAATTTGTCTACGTGAAACTTTTTTGCTCGCTAAATAGCATTAATGATAAAATTTTTGATATATAATGTTAATATAACGTAAAACAAATATGTAGTAAAAATAAAATAATAATAATAATTTTATTATTATAATATGCTATAAAGATATAACGAATGAAGTGATAATATTTACATGGATTTTTTGTTGAATCTTTTTGAGATTTATCTTTATCTATGTTATCGTCATTTAAATTTTGGTTTACTTCATTTGTTCTATAAGAATCAGAATGTGAAGCAATGATAACTTGTGGCTCGGAAACTGTGGATATTTTACAAGTATGTTTACCAATTAAAGGTACAGTTACATCACATTTAATTGAAGTGCCGTCCTAGCAATCAAAAATTTAAGTATGAATAATATATAGAATATATGTATATTTTGTTTTTTGAAATTTTTTATTTTTTAAAAGTATATGTATATAGCCTTACCGAATTAGTATGTAATTCTATATCACGATATTGTAGACCTTTAAGAATATAAGTTACTAATGCACCACGTTCTACTTCTTCTGTATTAATTTCTAGTTTATCAATTTGAGTTTCAGTTTTAAAGGCAAGAGTTGTTAATCTGAAGCCTAGTTGAATCAATAAGTGATATTTCAAGCATATTTGTTTTGTTAATTGTTACAAAAAAGAAATAGAATGATAAGAAAAGAACAACTGTGGTACTCCTCAACAGTGAAGGCATTTAACACTAACCTGATTCTTCTAAATACCTATAGATAAGATAATTAAGTTGTTGTGCTGTAAACTTTATTGACATTATTTTATTTTATATTTTATTTATGAGAGAGTGTAGATGTCGATAGATCTGACCAATATTTTTTTGAAAAAAAAGTTGAATTTTAATTTTAAGAGTGGTTAAAATGACGTTATGCATCCATCATGTGGCAAAAATACAATTGCCCAACCCAAATAAAATTTATGCAGGACTTACTGCGCCTAGGCGCCAAAATCATTCATTACAGGTCACGAGACAAAAGTGCCGATCAAATGTTATAAATGAGGCCTCTTGGTTTATTGAGTCCAATAGCATTTTAGACAGCTAGCAATTATCATATGCCGACTTTGCCGAATCAAATCTGCTACTCTTTCACACTAGAAAATAAATGTTGGGTTAAAAAAAGGAAGCGTGAGGATTTCCAGGCAAGGTTAATGAATGTACTTGTATCGGAGGAAGGAATTATCTGACCAACCCGGCCGCGTTTACTTCATCGACAGCGCATTTTGGCTTCCCAGAGATTCAAGGTAAAAAAACTGATCAAATTTACATTTTAAAATATTTTTTCTTTATTGGACAAAAATTGAAATTATCCATATTATTATATTTCACCCATACCAAATGGCCAAAGGTAAAAAAGTAAAAATCTTTGAAATTCTAGGTTGAAGATGTATTCATTAAATTCATGGTTGTTTCTTCTTTAAGTTTAATGAATAAATGATATTGTGCTATGGATCCCTTATTCTCTATCTCCAAATTATTAATTTCTCCTACTACTCTTTCAATTCTATTAATTCTATTTAAATTGTGTTTTCTATACCACTCTAATAACCAAATGAACAATCAACTGACGAAATGATCGAAATTTAGTCAACTGACGAAATGTAATTTACCGCAAAGAGCATATTGACGAAAAGGAAAAGAGGGAAAAGTTGGCGAAAAGAAAAATTTGACGAAAAAAAAAAGATAATGAAAGAGAAAAATATAACCATTTTCACAAAGAAAATTTTTGTAATAATCTGCAATAATAACTTTTAAACTTTATATTTTACATTTAAAATATTATTAAGAGAAAATTTTACTCTTTTGTCTGAGTCAAATTTGGATAAGCTACGTAAATTATGTTTCTTCTGATTTGCATTTTTTTCCAACTAATTTTTGAGAATTATTATCATCATCTTCATTTGTATTATTTCAGAATTGTTATCTATTATTAATGTCAATATCATAACATTCTTGTTCTAATAATTATTTCTATCAGTTTCATTAACTCCACAATAATCATGAAAATAACTATTTTCTGAATTATGTTCACTTTTCAAATTCATCTTCAACAAAGATATCTTTTACTAAATCTCTTGGATCATAATTATTATCAGAAAATTCGTAAATTGATTTCATCTTGATTAGTTTTGACTATCGTGTAACATTTTAACGAAGAATATTAAATTTAAAAGAAAGAATTTTGTTAAGAAAATTTTTTTAGAATTGTTTATAATATCTCCTTTTCGTCACATTTCCTCCTTTTCGTCGCATTTCTTCTTTTCGTCACATTTCGTCAATTTACCGTTTCGCCAAATGTGACGAAATAATTTCCCGCCTACAAAAACATTTCGTCAGGTATCATTAAATCAAACCCTAATGTTTAATTTCCAACTACAAAAGTGTTTTTATAAAAAAAAACAAAGAATTTATTTATTTATTGAATTACTTTTACAAACAAATTAAATTAATGATAATAAATATTTCTGCCTCTACTTATTAACAAAGCTCTGAAATATTAATTAATTAACCTGGTGTTTTTTTCACTTGGTCAAAATTGGTTTATTTTTGTAATGATTTTTAGATCAATCATTTGAATAAAAATAAAAATGAATTAATTAAATAAAACGTCCTATCAGAAAGTTCGGCCAATCTTATTGCTTCCTTGTGATCTAACTGCTTTTCGTCCTCGAAATATCAATCAATATGTATTTTTTATATTTAAAGAACATCATTTTAGGATAATAAAATAAATAAAATAACCAACTTGTATTTTTTACAATAATTAAAATAATTAAAGTGCCTGTTCGTAGAAAACATGTTTTATTTTAAAATTACTCACGGAGACAATATCTTTCATTAAAAATGATTTTTTTTTACTTCAAAGGCAAGATATTGTTTATGGTTTAACAAAAATTGAAGTAAAGTTGCTTGCCGAAACCTCTTAGTGACTGTCGAAACTCGGTCGAAACTTTAATGAACAATTAGTATGTACCTTGTCAAAACTCTGACGATTGACAAAACCCCCAAATGCGAAACTCTAATAAACAATTAATGTGTAACTTGTCGAAACTCGATCGATTGATTTCTGGAGGAGTTTCGCCCACAATCTTAAATTGAAGTATTTTATAAAGTGTAAAAATCATATTTCATTTTTTAAATATAAAATATAAATTTATGGATTTCACATCAGCCATAATTAATTTCTGAATAATAATAATGTAATTAATTTCATTACCCATTACGTTTTTGGAAAACAATAACCATCCAATGTATATATGCAAGTTCTACAGTGTAAAAATGCCGCTTCATTTATATTTAATTGCGCCTAATAAGTTTCTTTTGAAATTCTTTGTAGTACGAATATTTAGTATGTCCATATAAGGGACTAGATCTTCAATACTGTAACAAGTAGGTGTAACACTTGATATAATAAATAAAAATTATAACTCGAGTATTTTTTTTGTATCTAAAGTATTCATTATTTAAAAGAATCATTATTAATCATCATCATTAATAATCATATTCATCATTAATCATAATATCATCATTATAGATATATAAATCATATTATATATAATCAAGATGTTTGATTTTACGTATGATTCATTTATAATTATTGCTCAATCATTATGGAATCAAGCAAATGAAATGATATTGGAATTTAATACAACGGAATATGCACAAATAATTTATCATAAATTAAATACAGTCACTCACAATCCAGATTTTTCAGCATTGATTATTCTTTTTGCGTTTTTATATATTTTATATTGTGTTTTAAAAATGATTTTTAGATGGATTTATGGAACTGTGATAGGAGTTATTAAATTTGCATTTTATATTACAATTTGTATTTTCTTATATTGGTTATATGTTAGTATTGATGTGGAGAAAGGGAACGAACAATTATTACTAACAAAAGATAAAATAGTATCAGGCGTTCAAAACGTTGTTGGTAAAGAAGGAGCGGAATTTTATCAACAACAATATTATCAACAGAGACCTCTCTAAGGAAATTAGTTTTTATTTGAGGGGGGAAAAGAAATATTATCTATTTAAAGAATTTTTATTATTACATACAAATATAAATATAAACGATTATAATTTAAATCATAATAGAGATTTTTTCTTTCAAGAAAAAATTAATAAAATTTAATGATTTTATTCATTACAATCATACAAATAAATAAAATAAATAAATAAATAAATAAATAAATATAATTTATTGAAAAAATATTAATAATAATAATAATTATTATTAGTGTGTGTTAGTATTGATTGAACATGGCGTAATTTCCAAAGTCTGATTAATTTTTCTACCAGAAGAAATTTTATTGCTACTATTATAACTATCTTCTGATTGCTTATTGTCATTCTCCAATTGTTCATTATTATCATCGTCATCATCCTTTTCTAATTTCCTATTATTATTATTATCACCCTCCAAGTGTCCATTCTTCAAAGGTTCTAAATCTTCATTAATAACAATTTTTGAAGTCTTAATAAATGATGAATCTAGTTGTCGACGACGAAGTCTATGGATCACTTCATCTAATGCCAATTCAATTTGACAATGATTACGTATAATGGAAATTTCTATTTTTTTTTTTAATATTAAAAAAAATAAATAAATTTATAATCCTAAATAAAAATAGCAGTAATAACAATAAAAAACATAATCATCATACTAGGCCAAGTAGCCCTTTCACCCCTCAATGTAGCTTCTCCTAATATTTCAGGTGAAGGATTGGAAAGAATCTTGAGAAAATCCATGTAACTGATATTGGGTACAATAGTGATATCACCATAATAACATTGTGACATGATTGATTGAACTCGATATATAAGACTTTGCATTACACCAATTTCACTAAGCTGCCATATAAAAATAAAAATAATCAAATAAATAATTTTTTAAAAAAATATAAATATTTGTTATAATATAATATTACCTGATTCATTCGATGCTGTAGCTCGGAAATGGCCAAACATAAAAACCATTTAATTGCTCGACTTATTGGTGATGCAATCAATTTTTTTTGTAGAAATGGAACTACGTGTGGATTTACTTGTACAACAAAAAGAAATTTGTAACATAAATAAATAAATAAATAAAGGATTTATAATTATATATTTATATGTGTATGATCTTATAAACTTTGTTGTACCTTGACACACAATAAAATGATTTACATTAAAGAGTTCAGAGAGCTTGTTCATTGGCAAATCACTAATGAATTAACAATAATAATAACGACTATAAGTGATAACTCATGAAAAATATTTTCATTTTAAAATAAATAAATTACTTTTCTACAGATCCATCAATCCATCGAGCACCTAGAAAACATTAAATTCAAACAATACTGTTTTTTAAACAAAATCATTATGTTACTATAAAAAAATACCAGAAGGATTCCATTGAACTATTTTTCCTGTTTTATCTTTTGCCATCAATTGTGCTGAACTATATATGAATGGAACCGAACAAGATGCTGCACTATAATATTATGTAAATAAATATGATAGTTAATTATAAGAAATATTCTCTATAGCATATATAAAAAAAAAAATAATCCTTACACCGCTGACCAAATTAACTTTAAAGTTAATAAATATATAATATTAGCTTAATTTTTTTTATTAAAGAGGGAAAAAGAGACAAGTAAAAAGTAGATAATTTATAACTACTTACCACATTAGGAGCAGTTAAATAATTTAGCAGCCTTGGCATTTCATAAACAGTAGAAGAACTAACTGTGATATTTAATACTCTTCTTGTACGATTATATGCTTCCTGTAGATTACACATATATGTAATTTTATATATATGTAAATAAAATATTAAAATTAATATCAACATCATTATTAAGTATTGTAAACAAACCTGAAATGTAATGTCAGGAATGTTATGACGCATACTTTCTATCAAAATTCCAATATCAAAAACAACTCCATGCTTTAAAAATCTAAGGAATCTTCTTGACCATGTATCAGGATCTTTTGATCTTTCAAAAACTTCCTATATATATAATGTAAATGTAAATGTAAATGTAAATATGGATATACAAATATTTTTCAAAAAAAAAAAATTTTTTTCTTACCAAATCAAATTCAGGAGAATTTAATTCTTTCAAAGTAATAGGTATTTCTTCGTCTGTTTTAATACATAAAAGTGCTGCAACGATGGAGCCACTTGATGCACCAGAAACAACTCGAGGTAAAAGTTTACATTCATAAAGACACTTTATTACTCCAATATGTGTCAGTCCAAACGTTCCACCTCCACTTAACAAAAGAGCTGTTCTCCCAAATGATTGTCTTGTATTAGTAAAAAATTCTAGTTTAGCTTTAATAGAAAGTTCATCTGATTCAGTATCACAAATAATATTCATTTGTTTTACAACTTCAGTTATATATGCCTCAATCAGTCTCTTTGTTCCTATATGAGTGTGTGCATACAACTACAAATATTTTTTAAAAAATTAAATTTCAAAATAAATAACTTAAATAAACAATAATGAAATATAATTGATACTTTTGGTTGACCCATATCACCAAGATTTCTTGCTAACGAAGTCCTCAATAAAAAAATCATTTGTGATAAGTCACCAGTTTTACGAGCTTTTTTTAATTGAGCAAGTCTTTTTTGCAATAATTCATAATCATAATCAGGTGAGCTTATATTATTTTTCCATTGATCTTTTCCTTTAAAAATATTTATTTATTAACGAATATCCAAGCCCATCTTTTTATTATTTATGTTTGTATTTTCAAAAATACCTTGTGATTGATCCAAAATTGTAGCTGCTTCAGACCATTGCTCATAATTTGTAGCAATTTCCATTAAATGTTTGCAATACGATTGTTGGTCTTGAGGAGATAAGAAACAATCATATAACCTCTACATTTAATAAATATAAATTAAAAGAATTGGATAAATTCACACAATTTTTTTAATTTAAATACCTTGACCCAATAATATGATACATCAAAAGCTACTGATTTGACACCACATACTAAGGAGGAAATGGAAGAAGGTATCGAGGAACGGATATTTTCATGATCTTCGTTAGAAGATTGACGATGATGATTAATATCTTGGTAGGAAGAAGTATGCCCAAATATTTCGACTCCAATTTGTGAAGCCATTAAAAAAAAATTATGCAATGTTCTAAAATTTATCTATCACTAAACAACAAGAATTAATTTATTTCGCATATGATTCATTAATTAAAATTTTAAAAGAATTCGAATTCACGAATATTTCTTGTTGTAATGAATTTCCAAATTGAGAAGATTTTCATGTGAATTTCATTAGTATTATTTGAGCATACTCCAAACAAAACCCACCACATGCGCACATTTTCCCAAAGGCTAAAGCTTTATCCTACAAAAGTAGGGAGGGATAATAATAATAATATTGATATTTTCATCAGGAACTGGTATTATTGTCTCATTCAAATATCTATCAATTTTACCAAAAAATGTTTTGGTTATTTCATCAAAAAGTAATCCCTACTGTAATTAGCTAGATTCTTAATATCTTGAACTTCTTGTATATGGTTTGCTTGCCGAAACCCCTCCAGAAATCAATTTGCAGAGCTTTGGCAGGTTACACACTAATTGTTTATTAGAGATTTTCATTTGGGGGTTTGGCAAGGTACGCACTAATTATTTATTAGATTCTTGGCAGAATTTTGGCAGTCACTAAGAAGTGTTTCGGCACACAACCTTATTCTGATGAAGTTTCATTTAAAAGAAGCAATACTCCTTTTTTTACTTTCTCTTCGTAAATTTTTTCTTTTTTTAGTATGAGTTTGAAAACTAACAGTGTTTAAACCATTTAAAGATGATGATGTTTCTAGGCTTAGGGTAGGACTACAAATATAATAATAATCATGATGGTAAATTGAAGAACTTGTCATTAATATAATTATAGCAAGAGCTTTCACGCTAACGTTTTTGCTGAATTAAGCAATATTAATTAGTAACGATCGGCATATTATAAAATTATCCAATCAATTTCTTTATGGATCGACCGATCACCATTATGTTGTGTTGAATTTTATTACTGTATATATATAGTTAATAGTTATTACGTCATATTTCAAAGACTGTGCCATTTTTTTAAAAATTCTCACTCGCGTAAATAACAAAAATACTGATATGATTTTTTCAAAGGTGTGTTTTCTTATAAATCTATTCCAACAATTTATTGTTTTTCTAAAAAGAATTTTTAAAAATTTAGATTAAAGAATTAGCAGCGTTAAATAAAATTGAATTAATTAATGCTAAAAGTGAACTAATAACCGATGGAAGTGGTGATGGAAATGATGTTTTTCAAAAACAAATATATGCAAAAACATATGGAATTTATTTTTTGGTTGAATTTGAAGTGTACATGTCTGATTCGATTATCAAAAGTCTTAAGATTATGATTAATGAGGCAATTAGACGAGAAATAGGAGGTTTTTTTGAAAGGTAAAAAATACACACATGTGCACATAAACATACATATAACATTACAATAATAAATTATTGTTATAGTGCAGAGAAAAACCGAAATATTCATGTTTTATTCAAAGGAATTGTCAATTATGCAAGAATAAACCAACAACGTACACAATTGTTTAAATATTTAAAGCAAAAATATTCAAAATTGATAACGGACTCTATGATTTTATCACCACCTTTACAAGAATTTAACAAACAAGAAGAGATAAATGTAGAAATAAATAATTTTTTGAAATTTTCTGATAAAAGGTTTGGGTTTTCATTTAAACAAGAAATAATAAAATGATTTATTAATTTAAAATCTAATTTTTTATTATTATATTTATTATATAATATTACTTTAGTAAAAATTATCCTGAGTTATTGTTTGTATGGAATTTGAGCTTAACTTCATTAGGTCGTGTTATAATTACTGACTTGAAATTAATACCACTCATACCGATTATGTCACATCAATGTAAGTTTACTTTCTCACCAAGAACAATTTATTAAAGATTGTCATTTAAATAATACAATGATTACTTGATTCAAATATTATTAGGGAAGACATTAGATGTATTTAATATAATTGATCAAATACCAAGTCATTTTCAACAGCTTGTAGAAGTTAAAGGTGTTCAATTTGCTGTTGAAATAATTGTTAAAATTTTATTTGGGTTGAATAAGAAAACATAGAGAATAAGGATTTAGAAAATTGGTTCCATGAAAAGTTATATCAATAATTAACCTCATAATATAATTAAAAAGATTTTTTTCCAATTATTAATGATTATTTATTTATTTCCTATTAATAGTCAACAAAATTCCACCGACCATTTCTCACAAATTCTGTTGCTTCTTCACAACCCATATTTTTATTATAAACAGAATTACTTTAACAACAAATATATGTATATCCACTTCCTAAAATATATAAAGATCAAATAATAATAATAATAATAATAATAATAATAATAATAATAATAATAGTTAAGCAACAGACCTCCAATGGCAAATGGTTGTTCATGTATTGACCCACTACACTGATTTGCCATTATATTTTATCTCATCCTCCCAGCAACAAGATTATCTTTATTTTTGACAACACAATTCTTGAAATAAAATTGCTTTGCTCTTTTATACAATTATATATGTGTAAATAAAAATATTACAATCTAGTTTTAAAAATAAAATTTCCAAATTTGAAACATGTCACATGATTATTCAATATATAAAACTGCGTAAAACTAAAACATTACTTAATATTCTGTATAAAACTATATTTTTTTAAAAGAATAATGCCACTGTCAGTCAAATCTCGTCTCAACAAATCTTGTTTCAACGACTTTTTGTTCGAGAAATTTATTAATCAAAAGCTCTTGTGGTACAACGAATTTTTGGTATATCAAAAGTTTTCCGAGTACAGACTATTTAGGGTTTTCATTATTTGGAAGAGCGCCGTCATAATTATCATGTGATTTATGGTGTTCCTCTAACTTTATCTCTTGGAGCGTTGCACGAAGTAATTTTTAATTTATTTTAATGGGCAAAATTGTTTGTTTAAGTAGAATTGAAACATTTTCTGCAGCTCATAGATTGAACTCTGCTGAATTAACTGCCGAAGAAAATAAAGAAATATATGGTAAATGCAATAATATTAATGGACATGGGCATAATTATCAAGGTAATAATATTATAAAATAAAGAATAAAATAGTATAATTAATAACTAAATAACATGATCTTTGCTAACTAGTTGAAGTAGTAATCAAAGGAGAGGTAGATATTATTTATGAGTAATTCAATAAATGATCTCTTTAAAATAATATTAATTTGTTATTTTATTATTAGGTTGATTCAAAAACAGGGATGTTGATGAATTTAAAAGATTTAAAAGATTACATGAGAATAGCAATAATGGATAAATTAGATCATAAAAATTTGGTAAAATTGGATTTGATTTATTATTTATTTGTACATTTATACATTCACACCATATATTAATTGACCTAATCAATTTTTTAAAGGATTTAGATGTTCCATATTTTAAAAATATTCCAAGGTAAAAATAAAAAATTTAAAAACTTTGAACATCAAAATAATCATTAAATAATATTTGGCAAATTATTATTGTTATTAGAGAAAAAATTAATATAATAAAAAATAAAATTTGTTTTTTTTTATTATTAATTTTATAATAGTACAACTGAAAATTTGGCAGTATTTATATGGGATAGTATGATAAATATTTTACCAAATGATAAATCTTATAGATTATTTGAAATTAAAATATATGAAACAGTTAATAATATTGTAACATATCAAGGATAAAATTGCATAATAAATAAATTTTGATTTATGAATCAAACAAATATGGAACTTTAAAGTATCACAAAATTTCTGGTAATTTTTTTTTTATAAAAGAAAATGCCATTGATAATTATTTGTGGCATACCTTCAAGTGACAAAACAATAAGATCAAATTAAATTAAAAATTATTTTATTGATAAATTTAAAGATCAATAAATGTAAACTTAATTAATGATAAAATTCGGGATTGTTAAAGATAGTTATCAAGGTAATATTAACTATATATATAGATAAATCATCATTATGTAGATAATCAATAAATAGTTTATGTGACATTAATTTTCTTAATTTATTTCTAATAAAAAGATACTAGAGTAGAAGAAAAGAGCTTGTGGTACGTTATTATCACCTGTTGAAAGATTGGTTTCAAAAGATGATTTAGTAATTGTTGATGGGATGAATTATATTAAAAGGGTTTCATTATCAACTGTATTGTGTTTCCCATATTGTTGGTACACCTCATTATGTAGTGCATTATGGAACACCTGTATAATTGGCAAGAAAATGGAATTCAAATAAAGAAAATGGATACAATTCAACATTGTTAGAAAAGAAAAAATTTTTTTTTCACTTCTATCAGTTAAAATTGGTTTTCTCTTTTCCTTTAGATTGGAAGAACTCATTGGTAGATTTGAAGAGCCAGATGATTGTAATTGTTGGCATTCTCTGCTCTTTACCATATTATCTGATGATACAAATTTACCACCTGATGAATTATGGTATTAAAAAAACCAAAACGGCCTAATTTATCAATAATTGTGGTAATAATATTAAAAATACAATTATTACAATCATTGAAATTATTAACAATGTTAAAAAAAATTTTTAATAAAGAAACCAATTAGTGAAACCAATTATTTACCACACAAGAAATAATTAATGAATATTAAGAGCACAAAAAAATAATGTTATAGGAATTAATACAACATAAAAATAACTTGTACAAATCAAATAACATCCTTTATTAAATTAAAACTAAATTAACAAATAAATTTTTCAATTTAATTAAACCACAAAACAAATATATTTAAATCTAAATAATCAAATCTTGGTCTTGTTGCATTCAATCTTTTCAATGGTATTTCACCCTCTTTATACATTAAATCTATCAAATCACTTGTCATCTGTAATGTTAACCTCCATAATATTAAACTGTCATTGCTCTCTCCTCCACCATTGTTGTTATTTGGTAGAATTATTGAATCTTGCCTAATAAAAATGATAATATGAACTTGATTGGCCTTGATTTAGATAATACCAAGGAAGGATATATTGATACTGGATTCCATCTTTGTGTATAAATAGATTAAAAAATATTGGTAATGGTATAGAATGAATAGATGATATCTCTGATCCTGAAATTCTGTAGGTGGTGTAACATGTGTTATGAAAGAGTCACTCCTCCTAAAGTTGATATTACCTCTCTATCATCTAATGAAAAGACATTTGCTGTAATTGGGCTGGCCATAAATAGCTGTTGGTAGCTACCATTTGCCATAAATAGATCGGCAGCCACAAATAACTACAACTGCTGCAAATAGTTTTCAAATATTGTCATTATATAGTACTATTCCTATATGCAATTTTCGCAAGGGTTAATTTTGGCTTAGGAACTATACCCACTTTGGTTATAGTTGGCTTGGTCTAAAGACCTCCTAAATTTTGGGCAAATTTTAAAAGTATAGAAGTCACTTTCTGTCCACCTTTTAAAAAAATAGCACTATTAGTTGATAGAATATGACTTTAGTTTTAATGTAATATAGAGATTTTCTCAAAGAAATTATTTGTTGTAGAGTTCTATTCTTTTTTAAAACATGTACTTTACTATGCTCGCGTGGGATTTGTCCACTATGATCAAAATAATTACCAAATTTAGACTAGCTCTTGACTATCGTATCCAAATTTGGCAATAAGAAAGTCAAAATCACGTGAATTCCTTTTTTTTAAAAAATTTACATTTTTGAACGAATTACAAAATTGCTATATATTTTGAAATTTGGCCACATGGTGCAGCAATATGAGGTCTTTAGACTGAGCCAACCATAGTAAAGTTTCGAGATATTTAAAGGAGAATAGCAAAACATATAAGAAACAAGAAATCGGAATTTTACTAAAAAAGCATTGATAGATGCAAATCCCATTATTTGTGAATCAGTAGTAGTTTCATATATTGTGTTTCTATATATATGAGAAATAATTATCAATTCCTTGTAATATACATCTAATAAATCCAATATGACCTGCTGTATAATCCATTATTATCACCAACAAGTTTACTGAGCAAATATTCTGCAGAATCATCAGTAAATTTTTTCACCATAATATTACATCAATAAGTTTTAATATGCAATGTTGTAATATTTGCATAAAAAATTATGTAATATTTACACTGAATGTAATTTTTGCATAACATTACAGGGCCCACTGTAAACTTACATAAACAGTGTAATAATTATGCAAATCCACATTAGAAAAAATTTCCTGATGATGAATGCCTTTGCTCACAAAACCCAAAGATTGACATTATCTCATGCAACTGTCAACATCAATGAAAATATGTTTGTGCCTGGCCAAGTATGCATAGTATGAGCAGAGTGCCTTCTTTGGATGAACCAGAGAGGTTTTGGCCTAATTAAAAGTGGCAAAAGCAATTAATTAATATTTAATTAACATATGTGAGAATCTCAAATTTAATAATAATAAAGTTTCACAAAAAATTTCACTGCGCATCCCTGCTAAAATCTTTTGATGTTTTTGTATATATATAAAAAAATTTAATTGTACAAATTTGTACAATAGCCAGTTTAAGGGATAATAATCATTTCATAGCAATAAAAATTATAATTCATACAGAATTTCCATATACAAATTTTTTATAGGTAGGAAAGACTTGTAAATGGTGTAAAGAATATTATGAAAAGAGGATTGATGAAAATGTTAAATCTTTTTTAAAAAGATTAAATAAAAATGATGAACTTACTAGTGAAGATGTAGATGAA
>CAJVPN010001083.1:0-17783 GCA_910592215.1 Entrophospora candida
CAATATTTGTCAAAAGATTAAACTTATTAAACTTAATGACAGTAAGAAGTCATAGAGGTGATTTTATTCTAAATATTCTATTCATTGCCAGTATATATTGGTCTTGGGCAAGTAATATCTTTGTATTCATCTTTCACAAATGGATGAATATTCTGGTAAAGATATTCTTGTCTTTTGTAATCCAAAGAAGGAGGTGTTAACACTAAAATGGATAAAGCTCTAATTTCTTCAAAAATATCTGCTTTCCTAGATTTCAATAAATTGAATTCAGTAAAAGATCCATTACCTTTCCCCTCACCGAATTCTACTAACACATCCTGCAACTTCATCACCTGCTCCCACCTCTCATCTTTGTCCTTCACTAGTCTTTTTTTTTTCTTCCTTCAGCTCATCTATCCATCCTTCCCACCTTTCCTTCTGCTCTTTGTTCCTGTATTTTTCATCATCCAACTTCTCTTCCAACCCCACTAATCTTTTTTGTTTTTTCTCCCCTTTTTTGAACTTCTCCAACTTCTCCGCTGCCTTCCTGTAATCTCCTCTTGCTTGATCTAATTCATCTTTGATGTCTTTATATGTTTCCATCTTTAAAATTAAAAAAGTTTTAAAAAACATATCGTTGAATGTAGTAGAATTTTTTGTTCAAAAATTCAAACAATTTTTTTTACTGATAAGCAATGCAATATGATGATCATTAATTACATTTTGTATAAAGGAGAATTTTCTTTGTAGTAATAGTCAGTAAAAAAAAATAAATCAATATTGTAATAATAAAATTATTTTCCTTCTAAGGATTTCTGCTTTTTGTTGGGTAATAGCACACTTTCATTTTGTTTTCTTTTTCTAACATTTATTATTTTTCTTCTTGGTAAATTTCATAAGTAATCCTTTCTTTTCTTAGATAAGTTTCCAGTGTCTGAGTATCATTTATTTTGAAAATATAAGGTGCAATCTTTTCCCCTTGTTCCTTTTTTAAAATACTTCTGATAGTACTGTAATTCTTTAGTTCCATAGTAGATCTGATATAAATTAATTTCATATTAACTATTTTTGTAATTCTACATATCACTTAATATTAAGAAGATAACAAATGGAAGATTTTAATAATCAAGTTACTAAATTTTGATCCCTGAAATCCTTGGTAACACTAATGTTCACTTTGTCTGGTTTTGTTGCAGCATGCCCCATATTATTACTCAAAAAAAAAAGGATTTAATAGAGAACAATCTTTATCTGAGGTCCTATAGTTTCCAGGTTTATAGAGTGCAGGACGCCTAATTCCTCCAAAAATGGAAATGAATGACTAAAAAAACAAGATGTAATTTGGAGACTAAGACCCAGTGTGTAAAATTGAGAGTGCAAAGTGTGTGTGTAACACTATTAACCAATCAAATTTTGAATTTCTGGAAATATACAACGAAATTTACTCACTGCTAAGACCTTTCTTTTCATGTAGTTGTGGAGGAATTAAGCCTCAAAGTTGCACAAGCTTAACAAATTTACTATGTTACCTCCCAAAGTGACGTTGTTACACGCAAAATTTTTGAAATTTTGTATGGTAATTTTTTATCACGTGATAACGAAAAGAAAACCATATTATTGAACAAAATTTTCCTTTTTCTAATACAATTGGTATATTAATTGTTGCATATATACTTGTATTATCTTTAATTATCTATATATACATCTGAATAAAATCCTGCACTTAACAATCTTCACAAACGTGTGACCAATAAGATTTTATTACATTTTTGATTGTAAAAACTGTCGCAGCGGCGCAGAAAGTTGTAGGAATTATATAGGTAATATTTACTATTTTAACGGATTAACCATTATAATTACCAATCCGGATGAAAAAAATCCTAATGCCCATAACGTTAATCCGTTAACAATCCGGGTCGTAACACTATTACTATGAGCGAATAAAAGTTATGGTTTTCATATTATGAACCATATTTTGTGAGATTGTTGGTTAGACATTTTGATATTATTTGATTTTATAATAACAATGTAATTATTAATAATATCTGTAATATATGCCGAAAATTTGTATACAAAGAAAACAAATTTTATATATTTAAATTGAATTCAACACTATTACTACAATGACGCTTTATAATCATGGTTGCTTTGACTTCTACAGGTAATTAGTGAATGAATGAATAAAAAAAATTTTTTTTTACAGCAACAAATGTCATTAATCGAAATTATAGTTAAAAAAATCAAGGTGGAATAATTGCTCTGCTTGACGAATCAGAAGAACAACCAAAAAGTTTACTCATTTCAAAAACTTAATTCTGTTATTGATCAATTTTGGGCAGAAATTTCAGAGGCAATGCAAGTTTAATGCTTTTATAATTAATGTAAGAAATATTTGATTGGTCGATATAATTGCGGATATAATATGTATTCAAATTAGAATGGGAACTAAAATCCATAGTTAGGATTAGATAGAATGATATGGTTGATTTAATGATTAGTATTAAAGGTTTCAATCAAAAGTCATCATCATCCCAAAAAAAAATTTCATTATGCAGTCCCACAAAAAAGTAATGGCGGTGGGATTATTATCCTAATAATATTTTATTTTATTTAACCAAATATATAAATAACAGTAGTGAATAATTTGTTAAAAGGTTATTATTAAAAATTCGAAACTAATAAAGTTTTAATATAGAGATATTTCTTTACCTTTAAAATTGTTGACAACTTTTAAAGTTTATTTTCCTAATAACTAGTGGTTGACTTTTAATAATTTTAATTTTATTGAATTCAACCTAACTAGGTGAATATTTCAACGGTTGTTTTATTATAATATGACTGATATTCGTCGAGCTATTAAAAATTAGTCATTTTTTAAAAGAATTAAAGCAGTACTTAGTAAAATTAATTATCTAAAAATTACATTCAAATTCGAAATATAATCTTTTACTTTTAAATTTTTTAAAAATAAAATTTTTTTGTATAAATTTTTTTTTATAATAAAAAAATGCCCCGTTATTACTTTTTTGGGGGACTGTATCAGTTTCATCTATTTATACTGTTAAAAAAAATTGCAGTAATGCAATTTTCATTTGAAGAATAAAGAGCTCACTACTCTCTTAATTAAATCTAGTTTTTTTTTTGGGATAAATTGACAGATAAATTTAATTAATTCATACATCAATTAATTGTTTAATGATTATTTAGGTATATTATCATCTGGGTGAATTTGGCGACTATTTAAAGTTTGCATTGGAATCTGAATATGTTGAAACAACCATTTGTAGGCTAATTTTTAAAGACATTCCCAAATTTCCCTAGCAGTAGGTCTATTTTCCGGTTTTAGATCCCAGTGTGTCTTTAGTGATTTCAGATCCTTCAACTTCTAGTAGTCCATCATTAGATGATGATTATGTAATCTATTGTAAAATGGTTTTTTTTTCGTAGTGAATTTCCGCAAAAACTATAAACATATGATTCTTTTGTATATGGTTTGCTTAATAATACTTCAGGTACCATGTATGGAAGATTAATTCATATTATCTTTTTCTTTTAATTGTTGACATGATCCTAATCTCCTATTTTACCATCACAAACAGTGTATGAAAAAATATTTACCATTGTGCAAGTCATGATGATTCATTTGTAATTGTTGTGCGTGAAAATGAAATCTATGTGAAATTCAAATTAGCCAATCAGAATTTCATGTTCAAACGCCCACCCCAAAATTTTAATTTCAGGTGGTTTCAATTAGCATAATGGAAGTTTGTCGTTACACGAAATGTTATACGAAACTCATTGCTCCTGAAACTTCACCAGTATATAGTTGTTACCTCTCTAAATTGGAGATCAAGTTCAGATCCAATTCAAATCCAGTTTATCACTTACTTTTTATTACCAGAATGTTTGCCGTGTATTGTAAAGCTACGTTGTACAATATAAAAAATGAATGTAACATTTCAAATTTCCACTGCTGTTTCAATTTCACATACAACATCATTAAAAATATAATATAAACATTTTGCTAGATATAAAATAATAAATCAAATAATAAAAATATAAAATGAAATATATAGCATAAAGTGATTCGATCTTACCTTAACCAAGTAATTTTTAATGTTTTTCTGATAAATGATTATGTTAATCTCTATTCATTCTTAATAACCCCGTAATATCAGCTAAATTTTAATCCCTGAAATTCTTGTACTATGAATTTTCAACTTTGTCTGGTTTTGTTGCAGTGGTTGCTTGCCAAAACCCCTGCAGAAATCAATCGGCAGCGTTTTGGCGGATTCACATTTGAGGGTTTCGATAATTGGCAAGGCGTACACTAATTGTTCATCGCAGTTTCAGCGATCATTAAGAGGTTTTGGCAAGCAACCTTAGTCTATATATATTGTTTCAGTATTGGAACATAACCAGATCATTTTGCTTTTTTAAGATGACCTAGGTCACATCAAAAATGACCTATGGTCACTGGTCACCAAGGTCGTGTAGTAAGTGACTGAATGAAATGGCCTTGGTGACCATTAGTCTATATGTCAAAGAATTCATTTGTGTGATCACGTGTTTTGTGTAATCACTATTCAAAGAAATAGCGGTAATGTTGTGACATACTTGACGATATTGATTCAAATCATTATTTTTTTGGTCAATATTTTATTTTCCCCCCCTTTCTATCATGTGATAACTATCAACTATGCAATAATTTAGCTTGACCCTTAATTAATTGGATAAAATTTTTTTCAAACAAAAAAAGCCAAGGAAAAATGAGAAGTCCTTAGCAGCCGGTAAAGGATGGTTGTTTTTTACGAGCCATCCTAGTTAAGAGAATTTAAATAATGGTGGTTTCAGTCATTGTCGTCATTCTAGTTATTTATAACAATGTCTTTAGATTACCTTTTTCTTGGAGCATTGTCATTATTATATTCCCTTTGGCTAAGCCTTTATGCATAATAGTAATGATAATAATGGATACCAATACAGAGTCGATTTATTTGAGTGAGTGGGATTTATTAGAGATTGACATTTAACAATTAGATATTTTACCAGGTTGAAATAATTGTCATTAAATTTTTATCAATTCACTTAATATCATTCACTTACAACAAAATGTCAATCAACATACCCAATATACCAGAAGTGTCGATAGGGATACTGTTAAAAACACTGCTTACTTTGAAGTGTACTTATTAGATTTATCTCTCTAAATTTTGTTTGTTGCAATGGTTTATTATAATTGGTTCCAAACTTCATGCTGATGCATGTAACATTGTGATGGTCAATCATGTAAAGATTATATGTATGTAATTTTATTAATAAAAAATCCCTCCATAATTACCGAATAAACATTCATTGAAATTAGCATGGGAGTAGTTTATGATCTATGTTTTAAAACTACGAGACGATTTTTTTGATTACTAAAGAGGTTTGTTTTAAAATAAATAATTAAATGAAAATGAAAAATCCCAGCACGTTAAATGATAGAGTAAGTTTCAAATTATCATTTGATGTTATTTTTATGACTGTAGCTAAAAGATTGATGAACTAGATAGATTTCGAAATTTTATTTACTTTTGCTATGTAAATTTATATATATTAATACGTCACAGCGGACAAGTCACAACGGATTTGAATAAAATTTTCTTATGTGTCCCGTTCATCCGCTGTGACAAGGTTTGGCCGTATATGTTTTCCAATCTTAAGTTATATGAAAATTATTTCCGCCCACACGAAATACTCTATACTTCGGTTAGACAATATAACGAGTTGAAATTTGGGGTAAAATTTATAACGGAAATGTACTTTCAGTTAAACAAGGCTCACTATATAGAAGCTTGGAGCCAGAAAAAAAAATTTTTTTTTAACGGAATAATGTTTTATTCTATATATAACATTCGAAAATTTTTTTTTTATCAGCCATTTTCATTGGTGTTGTTAGCCGACTAGTAGTAGCCGCAACTAAGGATTTTATGTCTAGCCGTGACTAGAAATTTTTTAAATCGACCGAGTCGCAACTGGCTTTCAGCCGCGACTATATTTCAGCTGTAAACCATTATAGCCTTAATATTAATGTAATTAGATAAATTAAAAAATTGACATTTCAGCATACATGATATAAAGAAAACAACAATTTTGTTTGATCTTGTTTGCAATTCCTTTCATATATTTGAAGTTTTCTTTTTAAGAAAATTACATTTTTTAACTGTTGATGAATAGGCTTAAACGATTTCTTTTATTAATGGTAAAGTTTCCAGCATAAAATGTGGATTTTTTACCGGATGTAGAGTGTTCAGGATTATTCTTTTACATAATTGGAGTATAATTGTGCATGATTGCACATTGAGCATAATTCATTCATTTTTTAGAATAATTTACTTTTTATGTAAAATGACGTTTTCTTATTATGCAATTGTGGGTATGTTTATAGGCTTAAAAAAACCCTTGTGCAAGGTTACGTATAAATATGTAGTATTGAAAAGCCCCAAAATTTTGTTACACGAAAAATTGGACCAAAATAAATATAATCACGAGGTTTATATTGATCTCGTGATAAAGAACTTGTTGAATCAGGGAGTTTCCTATTGTTTGCTTCAAAAAATAGAACAGTCTTTGATGGAAAAAAAAACAAAATATGGGATTATTTAATCAGGAAGCGAATTTACTTTAATCGCTGCCATTTATTTCTACCCCTGAAACCAAAAAACCATCTGATCTCGCATGAATTGAATTAATGCGAACACTGCCCAACAAAAGATATTTTACTACTAGCTTCACTTCTAATTAACTTTGGTTTTGTTGATTTTGCCAGTTTCGAAAAAATGGTTTATTATTATTATATTATTATTATTTATATTATTATTATTATTATTATTATTATTATTATTATTATTATTATTATATATATATATATATATATTAAAAAATCTGTACAATTTATTTTTTGCATGAATGAATGAATGAATGAATGATGCATGTATGTATGTATGTATAAATTAAAATGTATGCTCAAACACAATATATCAGTGTTTTATAATTTAGCTCTAGAAATAAACTCCCTTAATGGTTCTAGTCTAAATTTAACATCCCTCATTACTTTGGAAGTCGGTTCCCATTCCTCAAACAACTTTCTCAATTTATGTAAATCTCTCGAAAAACTCTCAGATCTCACCACGTCCTTATCCTCTAGTATACCGCGCATTGCCCATGGTAAATAAAATGGATTGTATTGTTTTTGAGCTCGAAAAAGGTCAAGTTTTACATTTTTGGGTGGATGTTTCACCGTTTCAAAAAGATATTTCACTGCAAGTCTATAAAAATGAAATAAACAAGTTAATTAATATATAAAAATTTTTATAAAATAATAATAATAATAATAATAATAATAATAATTTACTCACGTATAAACATTTATTTCGTCGTATAGAGCAGAATGTCCTTCAGAATAAAGAGAACCAGCGACAACTTCGCTCAAATAAACCATCAGGCCATGATCGTTTATATTGGCATTTCGTAAGCTAACAGCAAAAACTAAAAGATTTGCCAAGAAATCATTTGCTTGATATAACGGCCCATGAATATACATGGCTCGTATTATTGATGGATGGTTTACACCAGTAAATAAAGATGAATATAACTGTTTGTTTTTTATATAAAGAAAATATATTATATAATTAATTAATAAATACCGTAAATGTTACATAATTTCTAAAATAAAGAATTTATGTTGTACTTACAGGTACTACTTGATCATCCATAGAACCAACATAAACAATTTTCACGCCATCATTAATTATTAACTTCAATGAATTACGATATTTGATAGCAACACCACTATCTGGATGCATAAACTCGAACAATTCCCTAGCAGCATCTGACTCGGGACCACGACCAGCTCCAACAATATATTTCATTATATAACTTTCTTTCAAATATGGAAATGGTCCATGTGATATTCCTGCCATAGCCAACATACACACACGTTGTCTTTTAGGATTTATACGACGTTCATTGATAAGCTTGGCCAGCAAAATCGTACTAACAGGCGTACCCTGTGAATGGGTCGTCACAAATATTACATCTGCCAATGATAATGCTTCAACCCATGTCTTGTTATTTAAGAGATTTTGATGTAGGATCTCTTCTCTTTTCTCGATTGTTCCCTCACCCTCAAGCGGTATACATGTTATTGCATTTTCTGGTAGTACAATTCCATGTTGAGACAAATATCCTAACAGAGCTTTTCCCATCATGTCACAAAATTTTTGTGATGTGCCAGTTGGTTCACCGACCAATGCTCTCACCAATTTTGCAGGAAACCATCCGTGTACACCAATGATTGCTACACGTTTTACATCAATTGTTGATCTGGTCATCTCGTCCAAAAATTTTGAAAATGGTCCATCAGCGTTATTTTTCTCCAGTGGGAAAAAGTAAGAGTTTATGGTGTGGAGTGTTTGTTGAAACATTGAAGTAGGACAACTTCGAATTTTGTGTCTGGCTATATCATCAAATAGTGGGAGTACCATATTGTTAGGAACTGGTTTTAATATTGCAGTTATAGCAGAATTGGTAGTTCCAGTGACTGCAGTAGTGGAATTAGCAATTTGTGTTTGTGCTTGTACCAACTGCAATTGAGCTTGTGATTGAGATTGCTGTTGATTTGTTGTTATAGCTTTTTCATCTGTGGCTTGTTTTGTCGTCGATGACACCGTTGTTGTTGTTATTGTTGTTGTTGTTGCTGGTGATGGTGTTTGAGCTGTCACTGAACCATTTTCAATTAATCTTCTTTTATCGGTAGTTCTTATACGTGGTTGTGAAGACGATGGATTATTTTCGATTAAAGACATCTTTGTGAAGAAATGTAACCATGTTTGACTATTTTCGGGTAGCGTTTGTACTATAGGATTGGATGAATTAATTCTATTGTTTTTATTTTTATTATGATGGTTATTATTATTGCTGTTTGGTGGAGATGCTTTTTGCGAATCTTTATTTATTGAATCACCACTAGTATTATTATCATTGTTATTTACATTAGTGGATTTAATGATGGTGGTGTTAGTGGTGGTAGTGGTACTTGGTGGATCATTTGATTTTTTATCTGTGGAATTCTCTAAAGGAGTCGGCAAAGAAGACCATGTACCAAATAATGACCACCGTTTCTTTTCGATTAAATCATTGTTATAGTTTTGATTTTCTTGATCAGAGTTAACAATTTTATCTTGTTTCGTTGAAGGGTCTTTAGAATTAGTGAGTTCATTTGCTACTTTGCTGTTCTGATCTTTAGGATCTTTTGGTGGATGTTGTTTTTGTTGTTGGTTTTTTTGATTATTGCCCTTAACATTATTATTATTATTATTAACATTAACGTTATTATAATCATCATTAGTATTAATATTGATATTTTTGTTTTCCTTTTTGTTTTCCTTTATTATTATTTTTTCTGGTTCTAATGTTAATCTATTTATTATTAAACCACCGGTTTCCTCAGGTGCTTGATTATTACTACTAGTGCTGTTATTAAAAAACCACCAATATGAATTTCTATTATTATTATTAACAGTATTATTATTAACAGTATTATTATTATCAGTATTATTATTAACAGTATTATTATTAACAGTATTATTATTATTTGATGAAAGCAGTGGTGATGGTGAAAACGACGAAGTGACAGGTGATAAAGTGTTAGAAGAGGAGACGGAGGATGATAGTTTTGTTTCAGACATTGATTTATTCTTGTATAATTTATTCAACTCTGATTCACCCCTTCCTAGAACCACGGTTGAATTTTTATTTAGTCCTAAATTCTTTCTATTACTATTATTATTATGGATGTGATGATTGTTGTTATATTCACGAGAGATTGTTCTTGACATTCCAATTGAACTTTGTTTATTCTCGCTATTATTATTTTTGTTATTATTATTATTATTACTAGACGTAACGGTATTAGTATTGTTATTGTTATTTACATTAACACTAGATGAATTAGAATGAGACCACCAACTTTTAAATGAAGAGACGGATTTATTCTTTTGTTCATCGTAAATTTTACCAGAATTATAATTATTATTATTGCTAACAGTGACACTACTACTGTTACTACTGACAGCACTGCTGCTGCTGCTGCTGCTAATACCCATATTACTATTGTTGTTACTAATATTATTGCTTTGAACTTGAGGAATTGGAATTGCAATAGAAGCTGTAGTATTGTTATATGTTACTAAATTGTCATTATTGTTGTTGTTGCTATTGGTATTGTGATTTTCGGTTTCTGCTACATTTGGTATTGCAATTGCTGGTGTTGCAGTATTAGGTAAGTTGTCTTCTTCTTGTTGACCAAAATAATAAAAATTTAACCAAGAATTGCGATTGGACATTTTATTCAAGTTCGCAAACAGTTTTAAAAAAATTAGTCGTTGCTTAATTTTTATTATTATTGATTTTTGGACAACTTTATTGTAGGGGATTGTAAAGTGTATGATATTTGCTACTATTATTATTAATATTAATAATACTAATAATATATAATGTTTGTTATTATTGTTATTGATTTATTTGGTAAAAATGATTGATTAGATCAAGGAAAATTTTTTTTTTATTCAAAAAGAAAAATTTTGTTCGTCGTCGTTGTTTTATTGTTTTAAAAACGATATATTTTTTATTAATCGTAGTAGTCGGCAGAGTATGTGTGTGTTTATAAATAAATAATATTTGTTAGTATCATCTGTATTAAAATGAGTCAAAATGAAAAATTATTGTTTTTTTTTTTGTTGGGGGGGTTAATATATATATTTTTTTGTTTACACTTTTTTTCTATTATATGATTATATATGTACTGTATATAGAATGTAATAAAACGTTAGATTTTTTACAGTTTTTTAATTACATCTTTTTTGGGGGAGGTTTTATATTTTTGGGGGGATTTTACAGTTTTCCAATATAAATATTAATGTAAAATAAAAAAATGTGAGAGTCATATGCGTCTATTGTATCAATTGTTGTCTTTATGTTATTATTTGTTGCTGATTATTTACAGTAATTAATTAATTTATATTTATTTTTGTTTATTTATTTATTATTTATTTATTATTATTATATATACAAATTTTAAATAAACTCCGATTTTATTACTCGCAGAAAATTCATTGCTTGTTTAATAAAGCCTCGTTCATTCATTGTTATCATTATTAACGGAATGATTTCTGTACAGAGAAATGTTTTAAAGAACATATTCACTATATGCAATCTTTTTTTATTGATGTAATGAAAATTAAGGTTTATTTCCTACATAATTAATTCACACGAATAATAAACTAAATTTATTAATAATGTGAATGTCTATTCTTCCAAAAATACTCATTAAACCAATTACGTTCATGTGGCTCCACATATTTTATTCCCAAAACATCAAATATTTCTTGTTCACTGTTCACTAATATTGATTTTTGAATTAATCCTTGCCCCCCTTGTAATTTACCATTGTTATCTTTTGATTCAATAGCAAAAAATTTATTAGAGCTCAAATAGAATCCTTTCTCCGATGCTTTGTCTCTCAAACTTCGACAAAATGATTTATTGCCAGTATGCGCTAATACTTTCAACCAAAATTCATCATATGGGACAACCCTATTAATATTAATTATATTATATTATATCTTATATTATATTATATTTATAATTTTCGAATTCTTTTTTAAATAAAAATTTAAATTTTACCGAAGTAAAATCTTTCGATTGTTATTTGTTCCAGGTAGACAAGCTGCCTATAAAATTCACTTGCATAAAAAATATTTTTTGTAAATAATGAAAGAATATAACACGCACATGGAATTACATAAAATATACTCACCAAATAATTTAAATTTAAAATTGAAGGAATCTTAATAAAATCGACACATATTTGTTTATTTTTCAATCTCTCGATCAATTCTTTAGTTATTTGACTTCCTATTAAATTTTTATTCTCTATATGGTTACGAGTTGTGTCAAATTCCACATGTGAAATTACCATTTCAAATTGCCTTGAATTTTCCAAATTCCTAGCGTTACGTCGACTATCATATATGAAATATATATATCTGTTATAAATCTTTACGATTAATACTAATACTAATAATACTAGCAATGCTATTGTTAATTAAATGTTATTAACCGATACATACTACTCAGCACACGGTTCTGCAATATATCCAGAATCCATTGACTTCAACTCTGAAACAATTATTTCCTATATTAAAATTAATTGTTAATCGATTATTAATTAATTCATATATAATAATATATGTGCAACCATTAATTAAATATTCACCTTGAATAAATCCATTTCTTCCTTAGGAAATAAACGATCAAAGTCATATGCATGTTTCATTAGAAATTTATGGGACGGTGATAGCTTTTCATTGATAATTATATCTTCAAATGATTTATATCCTTTGTCTTGATATTTCTGACTACGTATGGGTTGTAAAGGTTAGGAATAGTTGTTTAGGTGAGATATTAGAATAATTACACAATATTATTATCACCAATAACAACACACCACCACGATAATATTAGTAATTAAATTTATACCCTATTTCTCCCATTCTTTTTAAAGCATTTATAAATCTTGATCTATTTTCTTTACTGTCAACTGCTCCCACACCATGACTAAATTCTGTTCTTTTACCCTTATTATATATATGAGTGTTGATATGTTAGTATTAGTATTGGAATTTAGAAAGATTTTAATTATTGTTATATAGAATGATGATTAAAATCAAACCATTTCCTTGTACATATAATCACCAAGAATAACCGTTTCAGGGTGTTTAATAATCTCATTTATAACAAAATCAAAATGCACCTTCTCATGAAAAGGCTTTCCTTTTGAAAGTTCTACATTAATTGTTATTATTATTATTATTATTATTATTATTATTGATCATTATTATTCTGTAAAAACAAAACCATTCAATCATAAATACTGTGTAGTAATTCCTTTCAAACCTTTTATAACATTTGCAAGATCTTCATTTGGACTTGCTATTGAATTATTTCTAGCTGAAGATTTTTTGGTAATTATGTCTTCCTTATTATAATTATAATTATCATTATTATTATTATTATCATCGCCATTATCATGATTATTATCATGATTATTACAATTATTGTTATTATATTTATCGTTGTAATCCCTATCAATATAATTATTATCACTATTGTAATTGTTGTTTCGATCAACTCTTTCCAAATCTTCAAATCTATTATTACTATTTTTATTAAAAGAGTAATTATTATTCTTTCGATTTCTTGATTTGTACGGAGGCTTCGAAACCAGCAAATCTATATTAAATTTCCTTGCTTCAACTTCAACTTTTATTGTTTCATCATGCAATTCAACATTATTATTATTATAATCTTTATCATTATCATCAACATTGTTATAATCACTATTATCAGTAGTAGATTCAGTTGTCTTGGAAGTAGTCACGGTGGTGGTAGTGATGAATTTATTAGGTGTATAAATTTGAAACTTTTGTTTACAACATATGGACGATAAAACGATTATTAGTGACTTTCTTCTAATAGCAATAAAATTGTTGTTGTTGTTGTTGAGTGCATTTTGAAAAAATAATTTTGGTAAATAAATATTTTTCATATTTAAATTTTTTATTTACTAATTTTTTTTTTAGAAAAAAAGTTAGTGACGCGTTAAACAATGGAATTTAGTAAATTATTATTGTACTACCAATATAATGTGATATAGACAGATAATATGAAATTGATTTATATCTGGCATCAGAAGTATACAGATATATTTGAAGATTATCCAAGGAATGAGAACACCTATGAAGTCTACATAACCAATAAAATACATTAACACAAAACCTATAAAGTGGGAGGAGAAATAATTTACTGCCTAACTTAGGCTCGATATTATCAAGTATTATAAATAATATAGACGAGCGTGTGTATATTATCTTTTAAAGTTAAAGATAGATTTAATAAAAAAGAATTGGCGTGATTTTTTATTTCAATTATTTTCTTTTGTTCCTTTTTTAGTTTTCAATAGATCAAATTCATAAAAAAGACCCATTTAGCAACTTCTTGAGCTTTCACCGCACCAGGATTAGAGGCTGTAGAATACTTTTTAACTTTTTAAAATATACCTTTAAACCAAACCAGATTTAATAACAAAATATTGAAAATCTTTTCCAGCATCATAACATTGGGTTTTATTCAATCCTGGAACGCTGGATCTTTTCGCAACATCTACAACATGATATACACAACCTACAGTTGTTTTTTAATCGATCTAAAGCTTGCCATCGCATTTAAGTATCTAGCATTGAAGCAGGTTTGATGATGCTTATGAATATTTATTTATAGATTTACTTTGTGTGTATTATACATATATTTATCAAATATCGAATCACATTTCTAAAATGTCAATAACAAAAGATCTAATAATCAGCCACGAGATATTATATATATCTTGTCAAGTATGGTAATATGTTATGCAGATTTCATAGATCTTTTTTTTTTGAAAATCTATTTTTTTTCCCATGCCTCTATTGAAGATCACACACATGTCATTTGTAATCGAACGATAATCATTGTAGCAAAAAAATAACGTACGATGATAATAAGGTTAAAATTTTGACTTATTAAATTGAACATTTGTAAAAATACAATCAATCGTGAAAGATGATAGTGGTAAACAAACAAACCTGAACCAATGATCACTAGTAGTGTTCAAAGTAACTGGTGAGGAAAAAAGGGGTATAATGTGTATGGGAAAATGGCGTGGACCTAAAAATCCGGTGGCGTGAAATTTTAGGGTGTATGCACCATTCAAATATTTTGATTTAACAACGTGTTTAGCTCATTCAGCGCATTTGTCGAGTTGTGTAACCAATTACTTAAACAATAGGTAGATCAGTTACGTATGTTGCTTATTCATAAGGAATCCAATAATCCAATAATTATTAATATGAAAGATTCGTGCTTGTTATCTATAATAATAATAATAAAGACATCACCATGCTGCGCCACCGGAGAAAACATGACGGATTTTGATTTACTAAAAAATAGATTATTCTCTATCTTTTATTAATTTCTCTCTATTATTACTACGCACCATAATGAAAGTATTCATTATAGAGGACGAATATTTTTATATTAAAAAAAACCAATAAATATTATTTCAATATAAAAAAATATATGTTTATAAAGGATTACAAATATTGTATTACTATTTTTAATGTTACTAAAAATATTATTTTAATAACATTACAAGTATAGAAAGATGGATGGAAATTCGATAAAGTAAGCAACTCAATATAATAATAATAATAATAAATGAAGTTTGTTTACCGAGTGTTTATGGGCAAAGCCCATCATTAATAACAAACAACGCTGGATGCCCTTGATGGTAGCACAGGCGATAGAAATCAATAATATTTCAAATAAAAAAAATGAAAATATTATTTTACCTTTAGAAAATAATGCTTGACAACTAGTACTAGTGATGTCATCCGGTAGAAAAACTTAGCCGGTAAGAACTTTTTTATCAAAAATAATTTTAACATACTTTTATGAATTCACCAAAAATCGGGTGTTTTTATTATTTTTACAAGTCTATTTCTTTTTATTGTAAATAAACCCCAGTTGATGAATCTACTTCTCAGATGGTACTAAGCTTGCCGGTATTATTATTATTACTACTACTAATATCGTTATTATTAATTTTTGTAATAAACCTTTTACTTTACTATCAGAGATCATCTGTCTCATGAAGCAAGTGCCTAAACATACAGAAAGCTTTAACAGGCTCAAAAAAAAAGAGAAACTGCCAATGCAATTAATTAATTTCAATAGCTTAGGAAACTCCCATAATTTTTTCGTTGCGTCATATCCTGAGAGAAGAGTCAGATTAACCTTTATTTATTTAGCAAAGTAAATATAAACTTTAATATGTGTACAAATCTGAAGTTTTTTCATGCTATAAACTAATTATGTAACGTCAATCTACTTTCTATTCTGTAACTAATTCCACTTTCAAATTCTACAAGTTATTACCAACACACACTTCAAAATACCATCACAACTGACCATCAATTGAATATTCATTCGTTTTACTATTATATCCAGTATCTGGACAATCATTTCATTGTTAACAAAAATTTTAGGTGAATAATCAAAAAATATTCAGATATTCAATGATCAAGTTTTGTTCTTTTTGAGGTCGTAGTATTTCCAGCTTGGTTAATAATCTCTCACTTGGAGTGGACGTTGCAGATGCACACATGTATTTAATGGCTAACTTTGACAAAACGGGGAATCTATTTTTATTATGTTCCCACCATAAGCCCTGTAAAAAAACCTGAACCATGATTTAAAATCCACGTTTTCTCCGGAAACGTATCATAATCATGGAAAAATCATGGAAAAATTACAGGGGAAATGACGGACTTTGCCAACTGGTGGAATCAAAATTCAAATAACGGATTATTTTTTTATAGGGAAGAATGGATCATCTTTCCATATTCAACTTAACTTATCCTTTCTTCAAAATGTGAGCAGAAGAAGACTCCTCTCCTCCATTATTGTATTATTGCTTTCTTCTATTCTAGTTACTGAAGGTTCTTCTTGCATTTTAAATGAATGGAGATGAAATGATTGATTTAATTAATTAGAAATGAACAGGCAAATTGAACGAGAATTTATTTGGACGTGGGTGAATTTCATTTATGTACACGAGATATTGATTGTCAGTTATTCATTCATTTTAATTTATTATTTATATTAAGTCAATCAATCAATGAAAAATCAAAAATCCCAATTAATAATATTAACCAAATATTCACCGAATATTCAATGAATTTTATTTCATTCTTGCATAGAGCACGCTAACCCAATTCGGAAATATATGCAAAATTGGTCAGAATTTGTCTAATTATGGTGTGAAATTTTTTTTTCATAGAGGTTCCGTATTCCGTACATCTGCGCCTCTGTAGTAAATAATGCTCTGTATGGAACAAAAATATGGAATCGAAGTTCGTACAGACTGCCCCCACCAATCAACTTTTCAGAATTCACAAATTCCGTTCCGTTCAGAATTAAAAAATAAAAATAAAAAATGTACGGAGCAAAAAAAAAAATAGTGTACGGTATTGAAAGTTGTACGGAATCTCTACTGACTGTTTTCATGTGCATGTCACGTATCTAGTCATGTTATACGGGAACGATTGCAATTTGCTCGTTGTCAATCGCAAACCTGCCTCAAATTTTTTTTACCAAGAGAAGGTTCTTTATATAGTTAAGAACAAGGTTGGGTGACGGAATGTCTCTTTTTTCGTCACACGATGAAAATAAATAGGATTTCTACAACTTTAAGTAATTTTAGGAAAATGATGAAATGACGAAGTGAATTATTTTAAATTACTTAAATTTTTGGTTCAAGGAGTAAATTAAAAAATAAAAATCATGATGTCAAATTCTAATTCACCAATTCCTTCTCAATAGTCATTATATAATATGGATTTACAACATTAAATTTAGATAATATATCTGAAAATTCATTTAACAGTAATCAAGAATTAGCTCAAAGATGTAAATAAATATATTAAAAATTGTTTTTTGTAAATGATGATTAGAACAATAAACAACAACAATAATGATTATAGTGTGTTATTAAATATAAGTTAAAATAAAAGAGAAATTTATATAAATTATTGAATGATTGATAAAACCTTCGTTAGTATATTTTGTTCATAGATCTTGTCCTTAAAGCTTACTTCGATTACTCC
>CAJVPN010001084.1:0-17780 GCA_910592215.1 Entrophospora candida
ATCATCATAATCATCATAATCATCATAATCATCATAATCATCATAATCATCATAATCATCATAATCATCATAATCATCATAATCATAATTCATTATAATATATAGGTAATGAATTCTTGATTAATTTGATCGATTCCCCCGGGCATGTTGACTTTTCATCTGAGGTTACTGCTGCTCTACGTGTTACTGATGGTGCTTTAGTGGTGGTGGATTGTGTTGAAGGTGTTTGCGTACAAACTGAAACTGTATTACGTCAAGCTCTTGCTGAGCGTATTAAACCTGTGGTAATTATTAATAAGGTAGATCGTGCCTTATTAGAGTTACAACTTACAAAAGAAGATTTATATACAGTAAGTTATTTTATTAAATAAAAAAAGATTATTTGCTTTTTTTTATTTTTATTTTTATTTTTTTGTACTTGACATTTTTATATTCACATATTTTTATGTTTATAATTCCGTTATTTTTAGTCTTTTCAACGTACAATAGAATCAGTGAATGTCATTATTTCAACGTATTACGATAAAGCTCTTGGTGAAATCCAAGTATATCCTGAGAAGGGTACTGTCGCTTTTGGTTCCGGTCTTCATGGTTGGGGATTCACCCTTCGTCAATTTGCTGAGCGTTACTCAAAAAAATTCGGTGTTGATAAAGAAAAAATGATGCAAAAGCTTTGGGGTGAAAACTTTTTTAATCCTGCCACAAAAAAATGGACCACTAAAGGTAATACTCCCGAAGGAAAACAGCTTGAACGTGCTTTCTGTATGTTTGTATTGGATCCTATATTTAAATTGTTTGATGCCATCATGAACTTCAAAAAAGAAGAGACAACCAAAATGTTGGAAAAATTGGAAATTGTCTTAAAGGTTGAAGAAAAAGAATTAGAAGGAAAAGCACTTTTAAAAATTGTAATGAGAAAATTCTTACCTGCATCAGATGCTTTACTGGAAATGATAGTAATTCACTTGCCATCACCTGTAACTGCTCAAAAATATCGTGCTGAAATGTTGTACGAAGGTCCTGGTGACGACGAGTGCGCTATGGGAATAAAAGAATGTGATCCTAATGCACCTCTAATGTTGTACGTGTCTAAAATGGTACCTACCTCTGATAAAGGTCGTTTCTATGCTTTTGGTCGTGTGTTTTCTGGTACCGTAAAATCTGGACTCAAAGTTCGTATCCAAGGTCCTAATTACGTACCTGGAAAAAAGGAAGACTTATTTTTAAAATCAATTCAACGTACAATTCTTATGATGGGTCGTTATGTCGAACCAATTGAAGATTGCCCAGCTGGTAACATAGTCGGTTTAGTTGGTGTAGATCAATATTTACTTAAATCAGGTACCATCAGCACATCAGAAATTGCTCACAACTTAAAGGTTATGAAATTTTCTGTGTCGCCTGTCGTCAAAGTAGCCGTTGAAGTAAAAAATGCAAATGATTTACCTAAATTGGTCGAAGGCTTAAAACGTCTTTCAAAGTCAGATCCCTGTGTCCAATGTTATACAGCTGATACTGGTGAACACATTATTGCTGGTGCTGGTGAATTACATTTAGAAATTTGCTTAAAAGATTTGGAAGAAGATCATGCTCAGGTTCCAATCAAAACTGGTGATCCCGTTGTGTCATATAGAGAAACAGTACAAACTGAATCATCAATAACTGCTTTATCAAAATCACCAAATAAACACAATCGTCTATATGTGAAAGCTTTCCCTATGCAAGAAGAGCTCTCCAATGATATTGAAAGTGGGAAAATAACACCACGTGATGATTTCAAAGCACGTGCACGTGTTCTTGCTGAAGAATATGGTTGGGATGTTACTGATGCTCGTAAGATTTGGTGCTTTGGTCCCGAAACAACTGGTCCTAATTTATTAGTTGATGTAACAAAGGGAGTACAATACCTTAGTGAAATCAAGGATTCATGTATTGCTGCGTTCCAATGGGCAACAAAAGAAGGTGTTTGTTCAGAGGAAAATATGAGATCATGTCGTTTCAATATACTTGATGTTGTGCTACATGCTGATGCCATTCATCGTGGTGGTGGTCAAATTATTCCAACTTGTCGTCGTGTCCTCTATGCTGCTGTTTTAACAGCTACTCCCGGTATTATGGAGCCTGTTTTCCTTGTCGAAATTCAATGTCCAGAAGGTGCAATGGGTGGTATCTATGGTGTATTAAATAGAAGACGTGGTCATGTCTTTGCTGAAGAACAACGTCCTGGTACTCCATTATATAATGTCAAAGCATATTTACCAGTAAGTTATCTTATTACTAGTGAATATTTAATTGCTGGATGTATGCATATATATATATATATAATATTTTTCATAATTGTAATAATAATTTTTTTGTTTTTATATAGGTAAATGAATCATTTGGTTTTACTGCAGATTTACGTTCAAACACTGGTGGACAGGCTTTCCCACAAGCTGTATTTTCACATTGGTACGTATTTTTTGAAAAATTTATTGCGCTGTGATTTTATTTAACAATATGATAATTATTCTAAAATTTTTTTTTTTTAAAAATAGGCAACTTATGAATGGAACACCTTTAGAACCAGGAAAAATAGCTGATATTGTTAAAACCATAAGGAAAAGAAAAGGTCTTTCTGAAGAAATTCCAAGTTTAGATAAATACTTGGACAAATTGTAAAACATTATTATTCAGCATTATATCACTTGGACGAATAACTCTTGAACAAAAAAAAAATAGTATATATTTATAAAATAATTTCCAGAAAAAAAAATTTGTATTTTAAATTAATTTTTATAATTTTTAAAATTTTACATTAAAAAAAAAAATAAAGGAATTAATTTAATTATAGTGTGCACGTGTTCAAATTAATTTATCATTGTCGCAAATTTCAGTGAATGAGCAATTACAACTTGATGTTGTGTTAATTGCTCTCAATGTTAACGATATTCTTTCATCCCTTTCTCTAATTAATCCATTATCCAGTAAATCACTTTTTCTTGCTCTATTATTAAAAATAAAAACTTTAATGAAAAAAAAAGAAGCTTCTTTTTCTTATTAATAAAATAAAATCGAATCACCACCTTATAGTATGACTCCACAAATATCTTGCATCATCTTGAAGTATAACTAACGATCTTTTTGGTAAATCAACGTTAACAACTTCACCAGTTTTAAAATTTTTAAATTCCATGATAATAGAACTTCCCAAACTAAATGACAAAATTGTATCACCAAATGATGAGTGACTATCAACATGAGGTGGGATTCCTGTGCCAACAGGATAAATTTGAATTGTTAATTGTTGCATATCTGGTATTGTTAATGAAGGATACAAATTTTTTAATTTCTCCAGTAGTGATTTAATGTAATATGGAAACTTTAAATTTAATTCATCAACTTTGTTTGTGTCATAATTAAATTTATAACCATAATGTGACTATATTCACATATAAATATGGTGTGTGTGGTGTGAATGAATAAACATATATATATATATGAATTAATTAATTAATTGACTAATTGACAATAATTAATGAATTTGCTAAAAAAAATTTTTTAAAGAAGAAACATATTATCACTTTACCACAAAACGATTTTGAATTTGAATCCAAGTGTCAATTGAATTTACGTGATTTATTATAATTTTTTCTAAATCAAATGAGATAAATTCCTCTAACAATATTAATCCCGATATTTTCTCATGACTCTTATTTTTATTGTGATTAATTTGATTAATGAAATTTTGATATGATAAATTAACGAATTCAATAAATATTATTTTCCCTTTTAAAATTTCACATTGCTTATCATGAAGTGATTCTCGTGCATGAAATGCATCTAAAGCTGTTTGAAAAATAACAAAAGAATATGGCTACATCATGTTATTGATTGATTGATTGATTGATTGATTGATTGATTAATTAATTAATTATTGATTTATTTAGAAATGAGTAATAATAACCTTTGCTCAACTGCTTCAAAAAAAAAATCATAATACCTTTCCATGAGTTAAGTTTACTCCAACCCAACCTTCATATTTTTCAAAAAGTTTTGTCAACTGTTCAGAAGTAACTCCACCAACTCCACCATAACAAACATTCACCAAACATAAATATTTTGTAGCCTCGCTTGAAAACAAATTAATACAAGAAGATTTCTCAAACTTTTCTATAATCTCATAAGCTTGAATTCTTTTTGCTTCTTTTTTTCTATAAAGTCTTTGTTCTGTACGTGTTAATAAGCTGGCTGCTTTATCAGAAGACATGTGTTTAATGTTACTCAAAGCTGCGTCAAATATAAAATATAAAATATCCATCATACACGATTTATCCTTGACCTATTTTTCTTTATTGAATCGGTAACGATCATCTAGAGTAATAATAATAATAGCATTGTAGGTAATGAAAATCAGGATTAGCTTTGAGCGGCAAATTTTTTTGTTTTAGAAATTCTATATTGGTACCGATCTTGAAAATAAGAGGATAGAGAAAAAAAATAATAAAATAAAAGATTTAGAGAACAATTATGAAAATGAACAAGAGGAAAAAAGATAATTGAAAGAGCAATTAAAATATTTAAATAAGAATAAGGAAATATCCACTAATGTGAAAATGGTTAAATTAAAGCCCAGCTAAGGCCAAAGTGAAACAAATTGAAATAACGCTTTGAGAAAACAAATTTATACTCTTTGATTTGTTTCTCTGCTTCTATAATGAACTACCGGTATCACAATTTTGTACACTTTATATAATGCTCTTTGTATTTATTTATTTTATTATTTCATAGTTAAATACGTAATCTTACAAATATATATATTAATATTTATAAAAACAAATATTTTTGTTTATACAGAAACAGTTTTAAATATATTAAATCCTGAAGCAGCTGTTGATATCACACAACCAGAAATTTGTGGATGCCAATGTAATTCCTTGATGTCATTTTGTCCCTGTTATATATTATTACAAAGAACAAAAATATAAGTTGTTGTTAATATTATTGTATTAATACTAATAATAATAATAATAATAATAATAATAATAATACTAATAATACTAATAATAATAATAATAATAATAATAATAAGTTATATATTATTACCTGATGAATAAATAATAATTGTGAAGGAATAATGACACCATTGTTGCCAACAATTTTGTTTGAAGAATCTTCTTCGGGGTCATTTTCAACTGAAAGATCCCATATGGTTATTTGTTCATCGGCTCCAGATACACCCAATACTGATTCTTCTGTTGGATGCCATTCAATTGAAGTAATTGGGGCTGAATGCCATTTGAATGATGCAACTGGTATAGGTTTTGTATTATTGCTTATTATTGAATTTAAACAATAAATTAATAATTCACATAAATGATAAATGTAATTTCTTGCATATACATATGTTATTTATCATATACTTACTTTACAAATGTTCGTAAATCCCATATACTTATAATACCATCATCTGATCCAGACGCAATTAAGTATTCAACTTTTCTAAAAAGTAAAAGAATTTAATTTTAAATTATAAATTGTAATCATAGTTGACATCACAATTTTTCAAGTATCAAAATTTTAAATTTCAAACCTATTCCAAGTAATGACATTAACATCTGTATCATGTGCTTTAACACATAAAGCATCTTTCTTTTTTCTTATATCCCATATTCTTATTGTTTTATCAACAGACGCACTCGCAAACACGTTATTTTCTGATGGCGACCATTGTAAGTCTTCTACCGATTCCGTGTGTCCTACAAACGGCACGAAATCTGCTTTAAATGTGGATTGAGACTTCGTTGTAAGATATATATTTGAACGCATATCACCAGTTATTAATCTTTTAAAATTATAGTAAAAATAAAATGTTCAAAACCTCCCATGAATTTTTATTTAAAAAAACGGAATAGATTTTAATATTTTATAATATTAATATACCTTCCAGTTACAGTCCGTGACCAATCCATGGCAAATCCCTCAGCACTATGAGTTTCCACTGTGTATAATGGCTTTGATGCATTCGATGGTATTTGTTTACCAGCTGTTTCTATGCTATCTAATGCTGGCTTTATGTCCCATATATGAACTTTACCAGTATCTGACCAAGTAGCTACAATAGAACTATTTTCTTGTGGCATAGCCTATAAAACAAACCATTTATTTAATGTTTGATATTATTATAAAATATATAACTTTATATGTGTATGTGTGCATGTATGTACCCTAACGCGATTTACACCTCCATAATGTTTTAGGCTCTTATGTTCCAAGATAGGATCTTCATCAAATGTATCATCGTCATCATCATTATCATCATCATCAGAATCATCATCAGAATTATGATCTAATAATATAATAAACAAAAGAAACAATTAATTTTACTAATTATTATCGTTATTATCATTTATAAAGGTGAAAGAAGGACATTAATAAAAATTTTTATTACTGTTTCGTGTTTTATGTAATTGAGATATTTTCATTATCATTAATTCATTATTTTTTGGTTTATCTGCCTGTGTTCCTCCAACAAGATATACTGTTGCTGGATACTGTATTTAATTAAATTATATTTATATAATTAATATCATGTAAAAGAATCATCTTAAAAGTAAAATTGTAAACATGCGTGCACACCATTTTTCTATCTTCTCCCAAGTTATCATGCAAAATATCAAAACTTAGACATGGCCATTTAACACTCATGGAATGCAGCATTTCATATACCGATTGGTCAGCTTCAAGAACTTCGTCTTTCTCTAATTTTTGTCCAGGAAGATAAATTCGACGTTCCGATATCTTTTCATCAACTTCCATTGCTAAATGTATAGGTATAATTCAATTTAATTTCTTTTATATATGTGTGTGTGTGTTTAGAAATTGATTATAAACAATACAATTTTTTTCATTATCATTTTCTCCATCTTCCTCCTCTTCCTCTTCGTCTTCCTCTTCGTCTTCGTCTCTTGCTATTTCTTCTTCAGACTCAAATTCGTCTTCCCAAGGATCTTCAAATTCTCCCATGCCTTCGTCACCGGTTGATATTTCATTTTTGTGTGTTATTTTACCAAATTGTGTCTTTGGCAAAACTGAAGAATCTATTTCAACTTTTTTTTTACTTCGTTTCGACATTTTTTATTTCAGAATTTTTTTATCAAAAAAAATGTATAATCCGATCTTTAATAATAATTGGATAATCAAAATTGTCCATCAAATATAAAAATATAAAAAAAAATTTTTTTAATAAAAAAATAAATAAAAATGCCAATTGACGCGGCAACCTCAGCTTTAAATTTATCGTTCCCACCTACATCATCGGCTCCGGGATTTATAGTTCCTCAGAGTCGTTCTTTTACAGTTTCAGTGCATCCGGTAGTGTTTTTTTCCATTCTCGATCATTATTTAAGAAGACAAAGAGAACAACATAGGGTTATAGGTACCCTGTTAGGAGTAAGAAATGAGGATGGCAGTGAAGTAGAAGTTCGCAACTGTTTTCCCGTCCCACACAATGAAACTCTTAATCAGGTAAAAAAAAAGCTTGCTTTTCATTATGTTAATTTAAATAATGTATTAATAAGTTGTGGTTTTTTTAATGTAAAAAATAGGTAGCAGTTGATATGGAATATCATCAAAATATGTTCGAACTACATAAAAAAGTAAATGCAAAAGAAGTTATTGTTGGATGGTATGCTACAGGTTCTAATCTTAATCAATGGAATGCCTTAATACATGATTTTTATTCAAAAGAAGTGTCAGTGCCATTTCAAGCAATTCATTTGACAATGGACACAGATATTAAAAATGAAGAAAAACTCTTGGGCGTCAAAACCTATGTAAGGTAATAAACTAAATAAACTAAATACGTGTGTATATATATATGTATGTGATGATTATTTTATATGGTTTTTTTTTTTAAACAAACATTTTATTTATTTATTTTTTAGTGCACCAATTGGTATTTCAGCGAAACCAGAAAATTGTTTGTTTTTGCCTGTTCCATGTGACGTTAAATATTTTGATGCCGAGAAAAGTGGACGTATGTAACAAAAAACCAAATTTTTGAATTATTATTTTTTTTTTCCTTTTTCCCAGTGTATTTACCATATTTAAAAACTTTTTTTTAGTTAATCTTCTTGCATCTGCCAAGGATGATGTAAATCGTTCAACATCTTTAATTTCAGACATGGATAATATTGAGAAGACTTTATTATCTGTACAAGATATGTTGGAAAGAATTATAAATTATACAAATAAAGTTTTGGCATGTCTTTTTTTTTTAAAAAAACAATTATATATAATATGACGGTTAGTAGTATATATTAAATGAATGAATGCTTTTTTTATAGGATGGGAGTGTTCTGCCAAATAGTACAATCGGAAGATTTTTGATGGATTCAATTTCAGTTGTTCCAACAATAGATAAAAAAGAATTTGAAAAAATGTTCTACAGCCATTTACAGGTTCATCTTGTTTTCATTTATGGTTTTATTTTACAAAAGAATTTTTTTGCTAAACGATAAAATATTTTTAGGATTTATTGATGGTCGACTATCTTGCAAATTTGACACGTACACAACTTGCAATTGCAGAAAAATTACAACTTCTTGTATGATTTAAAATTTTTAACTTGTATTTTAAATATTTTTTTGTAAACTATAATAAAAAAATTTTTTTTATGTTATTAAGGAACAGATTGGATGAGAATACCTTGTATTCTAAGATTGACTATTGCCCAAGTTTTTATTATTCATAAACATTAGCTCTCATAATAAAAATTACCCCCAAAAGAAATATCATTTGTGCCATGAAATAAGCGCCCGATTATGATTGTTTGAACTGAAATTTGCCACTTGAACTTTTATTGAAACATTTAAATATATATTGGAAGATGATTAAGATGATTATAATACACTTTATTCTTGTATTCTAAATAAACATTGGCATAATGTCAACACCCCACAAATTAACGGTGCTATTAATAAAATAAAAATTTAAAATCAATCATACTTCCAAGTATTGAAACTATGAGAAAATTTATTATGGGCCATTTAGATCAGATTTATCAAATTTTATTAAAAACAATGAAATAAATCTTAAAAGATTATATATTGAGGGCTTAGCAATCCAACAAAATTATTTAGAAGAATTGATTGATTCACATATTTAATAATCGTAGTAAATTAAAAAGGATTACAATAAACCCTTATTTAATACCCGTAGCCACATGGTTCTTCCACAGACAATTTGCCACAACATTAGAAAACAAACAAGCTACTGAGATCACGACTTGGCTGAAAAAACTCCCTAATTTAGCATGGCTAAATGCAGAATTCGCCATTTCGGTAGTGAAATAAGTTTTGTACAATAATTCTGATTATAAACAGCAGGCAAGATGTTTTCTAGTTTTCACTTTGCTAAGCTTTGCGAGTAAAAGATCATTGGAGATAGCTGAGCAAATCCTTTGGATAATCTACAGCTTGAGTTCAGGTTCCAAATAAAATGCATCATGGATTCATTCCTACTTCAAATTCATTAGAATTTGCAATTCTTTTTTTCAATAGCCATGTTTTAGTTCCATATTCAATCAATGCTATGGCCCTAAGCCTTTTGAATTTTCTAAACAGTTTCTGTAGAAAACCTACTCTAAGCCCTAAACTTAAGAGTTTCTAGTCACATCATTACTTCTCACATTTCATTTAGTTTCAGTAGAACCATTATAAAGTTAAACGATTGAACTCTTGAATCTTGTGATTCATATATATAGCACAGACTGCCTAGAAAACGAGTCAATCGCATTAGAAAAGAGGATACAAATAAGAAATTTCAATCTTATTATTTAAGAAACAATTTAGTCTTCTCCTTCTGCTCAAGCAAGGTATAGTTTTGCCAACTCCAAGTATAAAGTTCTACTGAAATCCCATAGCCTAATACCTTGCAGAATAATGGGTTTCATTTTTGTAGCACCGGCAAGTGACAAGTGCAATTAAATGAATCGAATGACAGCTTGGATTTTCTTGAACCCATTTTCTAACGACGTCATATATACTTGCAGATCCCTTTTGTGAATTACTAATACTAATATTATAATGTCACACAAATAAATTTCATTGGTCAATCAATTGAAGATCTACATTTAAACATTAACTGTATAAAATTTACGTTACATATATATTCTACCCTTAATATCAAGTGGAAGATTAATGACATTAAAATTTATACGTATATTATTCTATTTCTTGCTAATAATATTAACAATGGCAGAAAGTACTTCAATCGAAGAATGGCATCAAAAATTAATTGGAAAGAAATTAGTTTCTTCTGGTGAAGTTGCAGCTACAGACGATTCAAATGTAAATTACTTTATTATTAATAATTGTTATATTATCAATAGTCGGGCATACCATTCAACTCACAATTATTATGAATAGGTTTTTAAAATAGAAGATTTACCTAAAAATCACCGTGTTATAGGACCAGATACGTTTTACATCATGAATTTTGTTCCTGAAAGGTCAGTGAAAGGAGTAGCATTTACACATTACACAATTATATGATTATGCTAATTTATATTTAAATTTATGAAAATAGATTGAACGTTCATATTGATAAAGAGAATAAAGTTACTAACGTTAAATTTGGTTAAAGATATGTTATGTAATTATATTAATTATCACACCGAATTTGGGAAATAAACAAGAATAAATAAATGATGAAATTTAATTATTAAAGTTTAAAATTTTCATTATCAGTAGTGGTAGTGGCAGATGTTGAAGATGAAGATGCTGAATTTTTTGTTGATTTTCTATTTGATAAGAAAAACCATATAAATAATCCAACCACCGAAATCCCAAATACTCCCACTATTTATTAAATATTTTATTTACATTAGTAAATTATAAATAAGAATATAATAAATAATAATTGACTAATGTTACTTACTAAATACTAATCTAGTCATTTCCCATTTTACAGCTTCAATTCTAGTTCTTATATCACCAGATGCAATAATGAATTTATTATTAACTTCTTGGATAGCTATTGCCATTTTATTCTCTTGAGATCTTACTTGATCTTTACGCATATTAATATCGTTTTGAATATTGCTATTCATATTTGCTATATCATCTTGAAGCTTTTGTCCTAGTGATGAAACATCTCTTTGTATCGAAGCAATTTCTGCCATCAATGCCGTTTGATTTTTCTTTCGACTTACTTCTAATTCTATCCGAAAATCTGTTAATTCTGCTTTATAATGATATGTTTCCTATTTGTATTTTGTGACAGTTGAGGATATAGAAATTGTTATTAAATGACATGAAAGAATAGAGAAAGAAATGAATGGAATCTCTTCCTTCGTATTATTCTTTCCCATTATCCTCTCTCGTATTCTGTTCAATATCCATTCCTTACATTTTCTAGTTCTACTTTGGATAATAACTCTGATCTAATCTTGAGGCTAAAATTTCAAATAATTTCTATTATAAAGTAGTAAATAAATAATACTAATAATAGCCATAATTATAATAATGATTTTTTTAAGAGAATTTAAATTTAATTGCTATCGAACCTATTGATTAATACTGCTTCCATGCATCTCATTATTGAGTTTGCTTGTCCTCTAGTTAACCCTTGACCTTCCAAATCTTTAACCACTTTATATGTATTGAAATTATATTGCGTATTACTTTCAGGTTGTAATATAAATGGGTCTGTTTGTTGTGTATTATTTACTGATATATTTTTTGTCGATGTTGGTGATTTTGATGTTGTATTATTATTAATGTTGTTGATGTTATTGCTATTATGAGCTGATGATAACCTTTTGAAATTACTTTGTAAATTTACAAATTGATTCATTCGGAAAGCAAAAAATGTTCGTTGTGAAAAACCTATTTATAAAGATAAGAATTCCAATCAACATAAATAAATGTCTTTAAAAAAATCAATGAATTTTAATAAATTAATTACCACGAATACCACCAATTGTAGGTGATAATAAACGAAATGCTGTTAATTTCAAAGACATTAAGAAATATTTATGAATTTTGGTGTGGAACAAATTATCAGTTACAATAGAAAGATAGTAATAGATGGATCTAATAAAATTTTTAGGTTTTAGTGTGCGCAAAAATTTTTAAAATATTAATATATATATATATATATTTACCTAGAAAAATTTGATTTTTTTTACCTGTGGGTTGTATGATGAAACTTTTGACTTTTAGTCACCGATGTAACTAAAGTATTGGTGATATCTCACCAAAATCAGTAGCAGGCAAGCAAAAAACAATGACTGAATGAGAAATTTGTCGATCATTAATATTTTTTTGTGGGAATCTGACACTTCCTCACGTGACTTTGACTTACATATTTTTTACCACTCATCACGAAATTTGAAATTTTCATTTTTTAAAAAATTATGGGGATGTTTTTTATAGCAAAACTAGAGAGCTTTGCAACCGTACAAAAGTCAAAAGGTTTTGCCATAAGTTGAAACTAGTTTTGACATATAACTTTTAATTTTAGTTTTGACTTTCATCTCTTCAAAATAGTTTTGGCGACCAACACTAGTTTGAAAGAAGGGCCCAAAAAACCAAATCGGCTGATATGGTAATTACATATTACCAGCAATTTTCCCATTATTATCTTTTGTATTAATATTGGCTGAAATATATAGAAATCAATCGTCCGTCACGTCACTAAAATTTATCAGCAAGTATCAAAGTATCTGATTTGATTGGCTAAATCGATTTCGTCAGTTTCGTCATTTCATCAATTTTGTCAAAAGATACTTGGTGATAATGATAAATATGATAAATATTGAATTTCGTCATGTATAATTTCGTCAACCATTTTTAGTAGGGAGCGCTACCTTTCGTGACTATACGGTACCTAATTATTTGATAAAGATACAAAGAATGACTTTAAAAATTTTAATGTTCTCATCCTCTAACTTTGTAAAAAATCTGATTCACCCAACAATTCTATTGAGTCATTTACAAGTAGCATATTAATATATTTTAATGGCAGAATATTATTGTTGATATTTTCTGAAAATTAAGCTTTATTTCATAACATTATATTATAAAATCACATGTGAAGTTGTAATAATTAAAATAAAATATCATTTATTCTAATCTACATACTTCATAGTTTTTTAGCAAATGTACTAATTTATTTTTATTTTTAAGATTCAAATTCTTTTCATAATTGCTATGCTCATAATGACAATAAGGTTCATTACTGAACTGTGCAAACTCCTATAATATAATAAATTTTAAGTATGTTATTATTTAATAAAATTAACTAAAAAAAAAAATACTCACCCAATCTGCATTGGTGTCTAATGCCCATCCAAATTTTTCATGGAGACTTTTACTAAAAATCTTCATGATCGGTACATCATACTTTTTACACCATGCAACAGAGATACATGGGTCTATATAACGAATGTATATATAAGAAAGTAGTTTTTAATGCAAACAATTTCCTTATTTGTATTTCTTTGGTCAAGATTGACAAGTTTTTTCATAATGAACTGAACACAGACCTTCCATCCAAACTTAACTTAATGTTAAAAAAATATTCCCAAACTTTAGTTTTTTATATGAGGTATACTGTAGCAAAACCAGACAAAGTGAACATTGGTATTACCATGATACCTGTCTAGACAAAAATAATTAATATGAAATTAATTTATATTAGATCTACTATGGAACCAAGAATTATAGCACCATTAGAAGTATTTTGAAGAAAGAACAAGGTGAAAAATTGCTCCTTACATTTTCAAAATAAATGATACTCAGACACTTGAAGCTTATCTAAGATTACTTATGAAATTTACCAAGAGGAAAGAAAAATCATAACTAATAAAAGAACATCAATGTGGAGACATGATGAACCTAGAAAGAAAAGGAAGTTCAAGAAAAATAAACTTATTTTTTAATTATTAGTTAATAAACATGTGCAATTAACACTGAAAAAGAAAGAACAGTTTTACATGACCAAAATTAATATCATTAAGTCCTTACTTTGCTTGATTTTTTTCTTCTTATCAAATAGACAAAAACTCCTATTTCCACCACTATTATTTCTTCTAATAATAAATAATTGGTTGAGTCAGTTGAGGGTAATTATTCTTGCTTTTGCTAAGTAACTATTTAATTTCTTCAATATCAATTTATCCATACCAAAACCTTTACCTATTACTATTTTGTGTATAAGTATTGTATCTTTCCATTCAATAATTAATTTTCGTTTGATTGTATTGTCATATTCAATTTCCATTAATTCAACGCCCACAAAAATTTCTTTGCTAACAACTGATGCATATAATGACTTTTCATGAACTCTGTTGTATTTGAGTTTGAAATTCTTTCAGAGAATTTCTTTTCATTTAAAATATTTTTTGTTCCTTTTCTCTAAGAATACTACTTATATTAGCAGAAAATGGATTGGTTTTAAGAAAATAATAGCCAATGGAGAATGGTTTCCCCTTACAGCCTTTGACATCTTTTAAAAATGAAATACATGAAAAAAAAAGTGTAGAATTTATCACCACTTGTATGTCATAAACATAATAAATATTATCCATTCAGTCATAAAGAAATATACCTTCTTTGTGTACATTCATACAAGGAAAAAAATAAATATTTTTTACCATTTGGGGGCTTTTCAATAGAAATGGGGTTTACTATTGTTTTTGAAACTTTAAAGAAAATTATCTTGATATTTTACTATGCAAAGTGAGTATAGTTTCTAAGCCAAAAACATTCTACATGAGGAGTTACATATAGCAATAGTATTAACTCAAAATTGCTTTTTTCACAACATGGTCTGTTTCTATTGAAAAGCCCCCATTTAATCAAGAGCATAATTTCAATAATAACTGTAATGCCTCATTTGGTTTTGGTTTCTGACATCCCAGTTCATTAGGAATATCACTTAGAGCATGATTTTTTATAATATTAAAAATACATAATATAAAAATGAAACAATTTAGCGAATAATTATAGTCTGACTATAATCACCTTTTTTTTTTAGGCATTTTTTTTATTATTTGTAACCTGATGCTCTTATATTTCAAAGAAAAAAAATTTCAAAGGAATATTTTATTAATATTAATAAATATCATAATGGAAAAATTGTGGACAGTATGTCTAAAACGAAATTAAACATAAAATAATTTTCAATTTTATCATGACAAATGTTCACCATATTTCATATAGAGTTACAAATTTAATGAATATGACTAGAATTATAATTATATTTAGAAGCAAAAGGTATGTATAGATCTAGAATGACTTTCTGCATCACAACTAAAAAGTTTATTATGATAATATTATGTGAAAAAATTTTAACATTATAAAAAAAACTAGTGATGTTAGCCGGCTAATAATCTGCATACATAATTTCTAAATTTGGTAATAGATTTCTGTATTACCTTCTGGTTATAGAAATAGAATTACCAATTTAGGTAGTAAACGGCTTAGCCGGCTAAGGATTTTTAAACGGCTAACATCACTAAAAAAAACATCTAATAAAAATAAAATAAAAATAAATTGTTTAGCTTAGAATTTCTAAATTTCAATATCTTGCTATACTATATATTGTTCAAGAGTATTATTTTGTTGCTGTGCTTTTATTGTAAAAGGTTTAACACCTTTCCAATTATTTATTAATTTGTCAAATAATTCTTTAGGATGTCAATTTTCTTAGCACTGTTTGAAGTAAAGACTAGTGCCATAATCCAAAAAAGGAAAAGTGTGGTTGCAAAAGTGGTCGCAAAGGTAATTGTGACCACTTTTTATATGCCATAAATACAATTACTACCATTACCATAATTTATGGCACTAGTCTTTAGTTTGAAGCAATGATAGTAAAATTTGATTGCAACTGATTTTTTTGGTATTACTATCATTTCTAAATTCAATACTTTCTAATTTACTGCAATTGTTAAACTCCTTGGTCTGCTCCATTTCTATAATATATTGATAATTTTTACAATATTGTGCATTGCATCCCCAAACTTGATAAATTTATTAAAGATTTTAATTGAACCAATTGGGCTGCAATACTGTTGAAACCTTATACAACTGCTCTAGCTAAGGTGTCCAAAAGGTAGAGTAGTATTTATTTAAGATGCTTTTCAGCAATGATTCAGAAATGATTTATTGACTAAGGATCAGTTTATTAATTGTAAAAGTGTTATGTGTCTTTATTAGCGATAATAATTTAGGTATAAGGTTATTATTATATTATTGTTATTATTGTATCATGAACATGATGATTCTCACTTGGTCTAAAACCAAGCCTTTTTATACCTCTTGAAGTATTACAAATAACATGACCTTTATTAATCCTATTTAGAATAAATAGTGATCACAATCATCATATTCATGATTATCAAAAATCCAAAAATCCCTTAAAATTATCTGTCAATCACTTGATTTTGATAAGTGTAACCCCCTTAATGAATATTCATGAATATGATGATTGTGATCACTAAGAATAAATTAAATCTAGAAATGATGTAATGATCTTTGTGTGTAATGTGGCGCAATGTGTGGTGCAGCCATTACACAAAATATTAAATTAAAAATACAGTCACACCTGTCTATTTGCATACTGTTGGGACTGATGAGTTTTTATGCAAATAGACAGAATATGCATATTCATGTTATTGTGTGGTTGCTGTTACATACAATCACGTGACATGAATGTAAAAATTGTTTTGTGTCATTCACATCATGGTTCTAATCAATTCATTAATTTTAATAGCTTAATCATAAATTTTTGAATTTTACTCAATTTTATACAAACATCATATATTTCATTATCCTTTACATTTACAATGAAGAAAGTCACATTAACCAATCAACAATGTTATCAAATCTGTTTCAAGAATTTGGTATAAAAGTTGATCAAGCAACTATTTCCAGAACATTAAAGTGCTCATATGAGTATTTGGATAATGAAACAAACTTACTACAAAATCCACTACAGAAAAAACCCCGTAATGTTAGATATCCTGAACTTGAGCTTGCACTCCAAGAATGGTGTTTGCACTCACAAAACCATATTCCTCTCACCGACCTAATCATAACTGAAAAAGCTAAATCATTTGCAAAATTGCTTAATATTCCTGATGATGCATTGACATTTTCTTCTGGGTGGCTTCAAAGCTTTAAAAACAGGTATATTTTTACACATATTTATGATATTAAATTATTAATTTCTTTTATAACAAATAATTACATATGTAGAAACAATTTGAAAAGATATCAATTGCATGGAGAAAGTGGATCAGCTGATACCAATGCAATTGAAAATGCACTTCCTGATTTAAAAGCAATTATTAGCTCCTTTAGACCTGAATGTGTATATAATATGGATGAAACAGGACTGTTCTTCCAGCAAGTATATTACTATAAACAATATTTAAAATATTGTTATTTGCTAATGTAATTTAATAAATACATATAGACTTGAACCTGACACAACTCTAGCAACAAAACAACTTGAGGGAAAAAAAAAGGACAAGGAACGTTTGACTGTTGTGCTCTGTTGTAATGCTGATGGAACTGATAAACTTCCACCTCTCATTATTGGAAAATTTTTAAAACCTTGGTGTATGAAAAATGTTAATATGAACAGTGTTGTCAGCGGACGCGGACATGGACATGGACTGTCCATGTCTGTGTCCGTCACTTTAAATGTCCTGGACCATTCTTGGACAAAAATATAAATTTTTACCTACTACCTCTTAAAGCTTTGGTGAATCTGTAAACACTTTATGG
>CAJVPN010001085.1:0-17764 GCA_910592215.1 Entrophospora candida
AATAAACATTTAAAACCAAAATTATCCACTAATTAAACTAATATGTTAGTAAACCTATTCCACATAAACATAATAAAGAAATGAACTGTCGACGAAACAAACTTTCGATGAAATGAAATGATTGTTGATGAAATAATTGTCGATGAAGTGATTGTCGACGAAATGAACTTTCGACGAAACGAAATGATTGTCGACGAAATGAATCAGGCCCTAAAAGACATGTTTAAACAAAACAGGTGCTAAAATATAATTTGCCATTGGATCGATCAATCACCTGTAAATTTTATTAAGGTATTCATAGAGAAATTAATTATTTGGTCTTCCATCATTGTACTTTCAAGCGAAATGTCTCTAAAAGTGGATAAGAAGAAGAAAAAGGAAAATGTATATTTAATTTATGATCAAACCAACCAATGGATTCTTTGATGAAGTTGATAAATTACGAGATTCTAAGGAACAGATGGATAGATAAAATGTAAGACAGATTCTAGATAAACTCGTGTGGTAATTTAACAAATATTTTGTTTTTATGTGATGAATGATTTTATTAAAGATCAATGTTGAAATAGCCAATTCAACAATGGAGAAACGATTTACAGCAGACAGGCATCAAAGTACAATATTTGCCATCAGCTTGAACGAAATCTAGCGGGATGAAAAGATTACGATTACCAATAGTACCCATAATCTTCCTTACCATCATTATCCCACTAATAAATTCCTCCAAAATGTAATACGACGTCCTATTTTACGACAAATGTCTACATGTAGGTACTGGGCATATATATATATTTGTGACTATGAAAGTTAATGTATCAAATTTAGCTTCTGATGGTGATTTTTTTTAATTTAACAAATGATCAAAAAAATTAACTCGTCGAACTATTAAAATATTAAATGAATCTGGAAAAAGAAATTAAACATATATAATTTTGATAAGAAACCACGTGAACAATTCACAAAAAATACTGTTAAAACGAAGGCAGTAAGAAGTAATTCATCATTAATGCAATGATTTGATATTCCTTTATAATCAGGAGCAGAAAGAGCCTCCAGGTCGGATTTTCATAATGTAATGTTGATTGAATGTGATATTGTGAAAACCATCACAAATGCTAATGTGATACTATTTATTAAAATTTCACACCAAGTATATCGAAAGATGAGAAAAAAAATGTAAACTTCTGGTACATAACAAATCGAAATATTTATTTCATGGCAGATTAAATGTGTGTAATGTAAAATTACTTAATTAATAGTGTTTACGTTTATCCTCATCATAAATTTATTTCTAATAATTTATGATAATAAACCTATTTATTTTTTAATTGTAAAAAAATAAAAAAACGTAATTTATATTTTAATATTGCTTTGTCAATAATCCACTTTTAATTGAGTAACGATAACTCATAAAGTTCAAGCAAGACAAAGCTTTGATTTAACTATAGTTATAATTATGATCATAATAATAATTATGATTATTAAAGTTTAGAAACAGGTCGTTTGTTATTAATATCAATGTTATTTTTATTAAAATCAATCAATCCCTCAATCCCAAATAAGCCTTCAACAAATTTCCATCCGAATTTTCGAAGATTTTCTCTTTCAATTTTATCGTCTTCTGATTCATTATCACACAATCCATTTGCTAAAAAAAAGCTTTCAGGTGAAATTGTTTTCCCCGTTTTATCTTTAATAACCAATTTTGATACACCTATAGTGACTATTTCATCAGTTTTAGTTATAATAAACGTGTGTAATAAAAAAAACCATTTCTCATTCCATGTGAGTAATCTAGTCAACACTTTATAATTAACAAATGGTCCTATTTCTTTTTTATAATATGTATAAACAGCTAATAGTATATTATACGAGAGCATTCATCATTATTATTATAAGTTATTATTACATATAATATCATTTTATTATATTATTGTTATATATTTACCGGAAACTATAAATTTCTGTTCTTTTTTTACAATGGATTCTTCAAATTGTTCAGTTGCAAACAAATTACGCGCATAATCCATCATTTTACTATAAGATCTATTTGATTAATAATTTAATTGATTAATTTATTTGTTAAATAAAAATCTCAAGTGAAGAGTATACGTACTGCTTACCCGTTATTCATATGAATATTTGAATCTAACTAAAGTAAACAATATTATTGAAATAATTAATAAAAATTTATAAAAATAGCCATCGTCAAAGAGCCAAAAGGCGAGAGGTCAAAAGGTCAACATTCATTGAATTTACTATGTGTGTGTGTGTGTGTGTGTGTGTGTGATGTATATATACTTACATCATCAGGCCACACTGTATGCGTTTGTTCAACAATTCTCCATAAATGTTTCTTTTCCCTTCCTTTATTATTAATATACACACGATAATAAAGCCTAAGCCATGGTGGTAAATATCTTAAGAAATATGCGAAAGGGAGCGATTTTGCATTTAATAATAATACTATTATCACTAAGGATTTAAATATTATTTGAAAATGGTTCATTTTATTATTGATAAAAATTTTTTTCAAAAAAAAAAAAATTTTGTTACACCACGTTCAACCATACAAATGTTGTGAAATTAATATTGGGATTTCAAATGTTATTATCATTATCATTATCATTACTGCTGTTGATGCTCGAATCTCTTGACGCGTCAAGAGTTCTATAAATACTAAAATTAGTAATAATAATTAATAACTGGATTAATTGATTAATTTCCACCGTCTAATCCAACAACTTACTTGCAGGTAAATATAAGCCTTGTTATAATAATCATAACAATCAAAGAAAAATTCCATATAAAGAAATAGAACCAATTTATAATCGATATAAGTATTGTGATGTTGTGATGCCATAATCCATAAACAAGACAAAATATTGTATAAGAAATATTCGTGCTTAGAAATGTCGATACTATAATTGATAACTGTTATATATATATAAGTTGGTTGAAATTAAATTGATTAAAAGCTGATAAAATTTTCAATAAACAAATAAATTAAAATTACATTTTTTGTGACTTTTCTAATCTTGATTAATTTCAAATTCAAATCTTCATTTTGACTGTTTTCTAATTCTTGGATATAATTGTTTAATTTGTTTTTCAAATTTATCCAAAATATAATTATTACAATAATAAAATAACTCGTCCAAAATCCCCATAATATGTAGTGTACCCTAAAGTAAAATATAGATTTTTCTATATCATAATTATCTTGTGCATAATATCCTGTCAGATATGCAAATGGTGTTAAGGTGACAAATGGTCCAATGATTTGTGTGAATCCAATAATATCAACAATCACTCCTTTATCAAAGAGCATTTTAGTCCTTGTGTGTGCAATTAATTTGGGTGTTGAATATACTAATAATGAGAAGAAGATCATGATGATAAGAAGTGATGAATTGTAATGGTTGTTAATTAATGATACCTCCTATTGCCTACTTACCTGTGCTAATAGGTATTAATACCGCTACACCAAAACCTAAAGATCGAGGAATATCCTGGCCAACTGCACAGAAATACAAATATTCGGATAACAAACAATAAATATAAATACAAATATAAAAATAAACACAATAACATTCTTCTTCCTATCTTATCGTCAATCAATCAATTAAATTTTGGTCGATTTAAATCTAATCATTTCTTACTTTCGGCCAGAATAGTACTTGGATAAGCTTCAGAAAGTAGCAGTGCTATGTGTACGGTGTTAACTGCGAAATATCAATTGATTGGATAATTAATTGATTGATAGCAAAATTTAACTATAACTAACTGGTTTATTGTATGTCCGATTATGAAACATTCCAAATTTCCAGATGGAAATTTGGAATATCCAGACACGATTTAGCATGTCTCATTTCATACAATAAGTAATGAATGTTAATCAATATACTTACGTAAACAAAATACTATTACAAGTATATGGAAAGCATCTTGTGATCTAGGTCTTAAAATCCCATCATTTGTTTTGTATGGGAAAAATAATGTTTGTTTTTTGATAAATTTACGTGAATATAAAAAATAACAACTCATGAGAAATCCAATTACTGTGACTGATAAAAGTACATAATTTATCGCGATGTTTAAATTCTCTTCTTTACATCCATATAAATTTATACGAAAATCACAAACACATTTACCAACATTATAACATACTAATGTAAAATTATTATCAGTCATTATTTTTTTTTAAACAAATAACTTTTAAAAAAAGGATTTATTATATATGTGTTTGTGTGTGTGCGTTTTTATTTATTATTTATTATATAAATTATATTTCAAGGATTATAATTTTCATAAATTTCGCTGTTAAACGATCGACACACATGAATTGATGTTTCGAACACGAGGTTTAATAACAATAATAACCAAATAATAAATTGATTGGTGAAGTGAATTTGCTAACCAATAATTTTGTGTTCCATTTTTGATTGATATTAAATATTTATATTTAGTTAAACTCTATTGCAATAATATTAACCAAAATGTGACATTAATATTCAATGCCATCGACTCTGAGCAAATACAAATATAAAGTATTGTTCGAACATAAGTGATGTACAATAGTAATAGAGTTTTACAAACAAATTACTGTTTATATAGATAGAAGATAACAATCAATAATTCAATATTGAATGTTGAATGTTGAATGTTGAATGTTGAATGTTGAATGACATCAGTGGATGAGCTGTGCATTGCAGATCAGATGAAATCATATATTTATGGTTCACAAATTACCCCTAAAATCTTTTACTAGTGATGTTAGCCGGTAGAAAAACCTTAGCCGGCTAAGAACTTGAATAAATTTGGGTATGGAACACTTTACCGACAATCAAAGTAAAGTTGAACTTGACATAGAAATGGTCTTGCGAGGAACACCACGACCTCCACAGAAACCACAAGATCGTAATCATGAAATATGGATTTAAACAGTATTTATTAAATGACCATAACATTAGATCAACTATAGAGTTTCTTCGGGGCATTGCCCATAATATTTCATTTTAAAATTTTTTTGTGTGTATATATAAAAATAATAATAAATTTAACATGAATATGCAATTTTTATCAATTTCGTCAGACAAAAAAAAAATTATTACACATGTATCCATATTGTATTTTTATGAACTGGTTTTTGATGCAAAGTAAGGATAATAAGTGGTGTTATTAGTTAATTAACAGTTGATTTAACTTGTTGTAAAAAACCAAACTTTTAGCTAGTTATTCGAGTCTTCACACAGTCCTTGGCAAATTGTTAACACAATGCTTGTCGGTAGTGTCCGGTCCGAATAAAAAATTTTATCTAATAATTTAGTAAGCAAATAACTTGTATCACTAAAAATCGGAGTTTTTTATTATTTTACTAAACGTTGTGCGTGAAATTTTAAATTGGCCAATCAGAATTATTGTATCCAAAAATATTTAGTATATATTAATATAGATATAGTAAAAATAAATCATTTTCACGCACAACATAAATAAAATCACCGCAGATGAATATGGTAAATAGATCAAATGAATTATTTATTCTTATTGAAGAATTCAATTAAAACATAATAAAAAATCAATTAATATAAAAATTAAAAAAATTAACCAACTTATTGATCAAAAAGTTTATAATTTTCTCTCAAAAACAGTATATTATTTTGGTTCAATATATTTCTTTTTTTTGTGAAGATGTTGCCAGCTGAGGAAAACAACCTCTCGGATGGAACTGAGGTTGTTGGTATAGCTAAATAATCCCTAGCTTGAACTGCTAGATTTGGTAGGACTACTTTTTTCTGATTCCACCAAAGGAGTGGATTTTCTTCTTTTGCAATGTCAAATAAAATTCAACTTCAGATTTTATATTTTTTTGGAAATGCTAGTATCATCTAATATTATAATAAAAATTTAGTTAATAAACTTATTGGTTGTTTAATATTGAAAAAGAATCATCTTCAAAAAATAATGATAAAGCTGATTTTAAGGAACCAAAATTCTATCTTAAAGATGTAAACATTACAATTAGTGGTGGTTCATACCTCATTCTATGACGCGATACTCCTAAATTTTGTATGACTTTTGAAAACATATGACTCAAGTATTTTAAAAGTTTAACTCCATAGATTGATAGATTAGCCCTCTAGCTTTAATGTAATGGAAAGATTTTGGGAAAAAAAATTATTTATTGTGGGTTTCTTATATTCACAAAGAATTTCTCCGCGAAAATCCTGACTAAATTCAAAGTAGATTGCGAGATTATTTCAAAGTTAATTCATTTTTCGCACGTGTTCAAATAAATTATGATTTTAATTCTATATTGAAATGTAAAGTAATGCTTTACAACTCCTCCTAAATATCAAAATAATCTATTAAAAAAATGTAAAAGACTCTAAACCATCAAGATTTTGTTGATAACAATTCTTTAAACTCTAGAAGAAACAGTTTATGACTCTGAGATAATAATTGGTTCAGAAAATGAATCTGAATTATCATCTGACAACGAATTAAATGGTGAAATTTGGTAAGATGATGCTCTTGATAATGATTTTAACTATCAAATGTTTGATAAATTGCAAATTCGTCAGTTCTAACTCAATAAAATCTAATAAATAATTTTTTAAAATAATTTTTTTCTAATTACATGAATCATGTGAATTTTGGAAATTCTCTTAAAAAAAGTAATCAAATTTTGCAGCGCAGCAATAGGAGATTCCGCGCTATTACAATAATTGTTTAAAAATGTATTATATTAATATATATTTATACGAGATTCACATGTGGATAAAACGTCATGTAATACAACAGAATGATTCTTCATCTCCTCGTAAAAAAGTTAGCTTTAATCCCAAATATAGATCAAACTTCCTATATATCCCAGAAGAGGATGTATCCAATTTCCTGTTGTTACTGATTTTGTCGTTTTGCAAAATTTCCAAAGTTTTTAATCGTATTTCATAATCGAAACTTTAGGCTTTTAGAAAAAGAAGATGGATAAGTATAGTAATAGGCAAAGCTCCACGCATCTTTTAAATATTCCATTTTAACCATTGAGTAATGGGAAGAAACTATTTTTCGTTAAGGATTATCATCGACGAATAAAATGAATACATTTGGTTTGAATATCAATACAATATCAGAAGGAATGTTTCAGAAAATATCTGGTGTTAATGATGGTGGCGGAATAGATGGATTCGTAATGATAGATGAATTGGTATTTGTAGATGATCACCATTTATATTTAATTTTGATTTTTGGTTGTTTTAAAATCCATATATATATATATATATACAACTTTTCAATTATATTATTCTACAAATACATATATATATGATGAAGCTTTGAATTATTGTTGGAGTTTTGATATTAATATATATTGATTTTATTACATATTATTGTTTTTTTGGTAAATATATATATATTAATATATACATAGTATATAATAGTAACTCCTCATTATTCTACAAATACATATCGAATCTCGCACATTGGACCTTTACCGAAAATCGCCCGAGGTCCATTTTATAATTAATATTAAATGGTTTTTGCCTTTTGCTTTTGATGATGACGCTTTCCTTGTTGTTGACACCATTTCTGTATATAGCAGTTGAATCTTCTTTTTTGCCATTTTCTTTTTTGCCATTGATCTTTTTAGAATACCTAGAATTATAATCCTGACGCGTAAAACGCTCAATTAATAAATAAATCAGAGATATATACATGCCCCACCGTTATTTAAAGACGGACCAAACTGTCAGTTTCAAAAATGGTCTAAAAAAGACCTATGGTTCAGTTCAGACTCCAGTCTTTATTAATTAAAATATAAGAATTTTAAAAAAAAATTATATAATAAAAAAAAAAATTTTTTTTTAAAATTATATATATTAATATATATGCAAGATATTCTTTTGATGCAAAAAAAAAATCAAATAATGAATGACATATTAATATGCTAACTTGAGCACGGACGAGGCGTTGATTTACATCACTTTGAAGAGCAAATACTTGTTCGTATTTTCTCCAATGCTCCAAAATGTCATCCAGTTCTTCATATTTTCATCCCTTATGTTACGGGCATTCCAATTATAACAATAATCTATTGTTTGGTTATAAGCTATTCCGTTTTGCTATATAATTAAATGATAAAAAGAAATCAAACCAAGTGTTAGAATGTATATATTATAATGCAAAGTAAATCAAATAAATACTAACACCAATATATGTTCTTTTAATTTATCTAATCGTTGACACGGGTCATGGCGAGATTACGGCGTGGAATGGCCTGAGGAGAACGCTTATGAGTTTTAGTTTTAGGCATCTATATATTAATATAAATATAAATATGGGTTTAACAAATGCCAAACAAGTTTAGGAATCGATAAGAAAATACAGATGATTGATATTAATAAATAATAATAATAAAATAAAAACGAAAACAATTCTCGACCCTAATCATAATGTTCTAGGAATACAGCGTATATCACTGCCATGTCCTTTTGAACATATACTTGGAGCAAACAAAATCAAATGATAATAATTAGGGATATGAAATATGAAATTTCAAAATTTCATGCATTGCATATTTTTTTTTTATAATTTTTTTTTTAAATCACTCAACACTATATATTCGGCATTACTAATTTTAACATTTTTTAATGCATTATTTATTCATTATTAAAAATATATTATGAAAATTAAGTGTTTACAGATACATCTTTCCGTTTTTAAATAGTAATGTCTTAATTCCACTGCTAGCTATGATCAAAATCCAAAGTTTCTCAAACACACACACACGCATATTCAAAATAAATTGGATTAATAGAATTAATAATTACCCTATTACACAGAAATCCCGAGCTCCAGGAAAATTAAGGAATCCGTTAACCTAGAAATCAGCCGGCCAGAAATCCAATAGAATCGCTGATTTTTGACCAGATAAACCAATCAAATCACAACGACCAGACCTTCAAATGCTAACCGCAGGCCAAGTTCAGAGAACAACGCGGGTACCAAACGAATGATTTACTTAATAACTTTATATATAATTATTATTGAAATCAAGGATAGCACCTTCGAACGCTATCCCCATCCCCAACGATCAGACCCAGAGCCCCGATAAATGTTGATACTCACTGAAAGAGTCGTACAGCGTAGGTAACTAAACGAATGATCTGCTTAATAGTTTTATATGTAATCTATTATCAAACCATATCAAGAAAAGAACCGTCGGCTATCGTACCCTCTCGAATAACAACAACTTTAAGAACCAGAACGGCCATTAACAAGTCCAGAAATCCCTAAGAAATCTGTCACCCTGCCTCCTCGAGATTTAAAATCCGTCGTTAGAGCAGGATACTAACTCATTAACCCCACCCTGGAAGGCTTTGACACTATAATAGTAAAAATAGTAAATTTTAATTTTTGCATAACCATATATGCGTATGTGTGTGTTTGCATATGTATATATTTTTTGGAATAATGAAGAAATGGGAAAAAAAAAGAATTAGTGTGTATTGTGGCTGTAATAGGCATAGGTGTATGTCCCATTTTTTTCCTAAATAAAAAATAAATCACCAAATTCACCAAATAAACGATTGTGCACTGATTTTTTTGTTGAAGAGAGAACTAAATTTTTTGTGGAAGAAAATTTTTTTCGCCGAGTGAAACATTTTATGATCGTGTCATTCTTGAAATGGGTTGATCAAATGTTCTACTAACCAAAACTGTGACCTGCCACCTGAATATTACAAATTACATGACCATTAAACATATAATTATTACCAAGCAACTTTCATCCCTTTATACGTTTCTATCCTTGGAATATCATTGAAAGTATTTTTTTCAAATGACAATTCAATATATTGATGAAGTAGTCAATTCATTTTAAATCCCGATTCCTAAAGCTTCAGATGGTTCTAGAAACGTTCATTATCGCTAAGGTCATTCCATTATTTTTGGTACTATCAATTAAAGGATTTAGACTTTTTTTAGCAACATTTAAAGCATCTAAATTAATATTTACTACTAAACCAGCTTCTTCTCGTTGTTGTTGTTGATTATCTAAGATGATATTGAGATTAAAATACATCCTGATCCTGTATACCAAGATCAACTATTTAGAAGAAGAATTTACATGATTGATGATTATGATGTAGTCTCGAACAAATAATACTGTCATCGTTCCTTTATCTTTAATTGAGAATTAGATCTCAATTATTGGATGGCCCATTTTCATGAAATCATCTATTATAATGTTTAAAGTTAATAAATATTTCTTCACTTGACGATCTTCGAGTAACCTTTATCACTTGTATTGTAAATGGTGACAGTGATGTTGTTGTTGAGGAAGAAGTTGACATAAAATGTAACTTTTGTGAATCATATGAAGAAGTGAAGCATATGAAAAAGAATATTTGATATGATAACTCTGTTTAATAACACCATCTTTTAACATCCTAGCAAGTTTATCTGTTACTTCTTTTGTTTTAGAAACGATACCTTTTTTTTTCAATATATAATAGCTCGTTGTAAATTATCTTCAGAGCCATACCAATAATACTTTTAATAAAATTAAATATGTTTATTAATCTTCCTTGTCTTAGATTCTTCATCTAGATACGCGGCAGAGCTTTTTAAAAGAGCTTGTACAACAAAACACTACACAAAAAATATTTAATATATAAAAACGCGTTTGAAAATAAATCATATGACCGATTAATTAATCAAAATTTTCAACACCGCGGGGTTTTACATAAAAACTTTTTTTGTAAAGAAAAAAAACAGAATTCGAAATTTAGACCGTTTAATATTAAAGGGATGAACATTTTGTTCCATTGCGTGATTAATTTTTTTAAATTGATATATTGGACAAGAACATTAACTTGTTTTAATTGTTATTCAGAATTTTCTAATTGCAGTAAAAGGTTTTGGACAATTTCTCGTTTAAGAGAGAACTGGTGAGCATACTTTAAGTTCATTAAAAATCAATTTACTATTGGCTTTTGATTCTAATTCTGTTGAACAGGTTAGCGTTCATGATTATCTTGGAGGATAGATGGATGCTTACATAAATGTTCAAATTTTTGGCAAATTTCATATGATGAATACGCAAATTCAAACCTTGTCTATTAATATTTTGGGGTCCTTGTAAAAATAATAAATCACGTAGAAGAATTAATGAATGAATAAAATTAATGTTTTATTAAATATACAGCACCTGAAAGAACGTTGCTTTTCGAAATAAAAAAGTCGTTTTGTAATTTATCGATTTATTATTATTACATATGTAAACTCGATAAGTCGGTCGTGTGGGGGTGAGCTCATATGACCGACTTATATAGTAAACCGACTTATCGAATTAAATTACTTAAATATTAAGAAAAAGGAGGTGAAATAATCTTCATTGAAGATATTCTAGGGCAAATCTAAATTAATATTAATTAGATATATATTGGTTGCAGAAAGAATCATTTTCAAATACCAAACAGGGCAAATATAAAAAACACCGAGAATAATTGATGATGAGGATGTTGCTGATGTGTGTGTTAGGAGTCACTGAGTAATGATAACCTTTTCCTATAAAAAATAACATACGAAAAAACAGTACATGATAATGAGCCGTATTGTTTTACGGAATAGGTACGGAAAAAATGTACGGAATCTTCTTGTTAAATGCGCCGAAATGTACAGATAGGTACGGACGGGATAATAATAAGATTTCTGAGGACGCCCATTATTTGTTTGGAATACAGCCCCTATTTTTACTAAACCTCAAATCATGATTTTGCAGTTCGGGTTGTTTCTATTTTCCGCGCCCCATATAATGATGATCTCCTTTACACGCGTTTTTGTTTATTTTTTTTAATCACTATCATTTCAAAATGGAAGAACTCAGAAATATAATATTACGACCGAGAATAGCCAAGGCAATAAATCAATGTATATATTTGGACATTGAATAATAAAAATATTATAATATTTGTAGTTTCTTTGGACTATTTATTACTATGTTTTTTTTGTTTTATTAAATAATATTTTTCTTCTTTTTGTTATATCCTTACCAAAACATTACTACAAATATTTATATCCATTCATATATATATATTATCAATTTACAGCAAACTATGAAACTATTGAAGACATTTTACAAGAAAATATGCTTGATTTGTCAGTGAAATTAAACTTGAAAATTAGAGATATAAATGAATTGATAACTTGTATTCTTGAATATATGAATGAAACTGCATCAACTAAAAAATTAAGTTATCCATTAAAAACTGGTAAAGAACAATATCGTATATTAACTACTGGTGATCAAATAATTGATAAGATTATTGGAGGAGGCATTTATAATAAAGGCATTACAGAAATTGTTGGTGAAAGGTGTGTGCATTATTAAACTTGATCTACATTATGGTTTATATTAGTGCATTTTATTTACTTATCTAACTTTGATTTTTATCCTTTATTGGTGGGCTGGGAAACTTTTTAAAAATTGTTAGTTCAGTTGGTAAAACACAATTATGTTTGCAGTTGTGTTTAACGGTTCAATTACCAATAGAATTTGGAGGATTTGCAGGAGGGGCAGTTTATGTGTCTACAGAAAGCCGAGGATTTCCATTGGAGAGATTTAATCAAATAATGGCACAGATAAAGAATAAATACAATATAACAAAAAGTTTAGATATGGCAAAGGAAGTTTATTATATTTCAATATTGGATATTTACAAACAAGATCACATATTAAATTATCAATTATCAGAAATATTAGACAAGAGAAATATTAAATTGATAATAATTGATTCAATTACTGCTAATTTTAGATTGTTAAATGTAAAAAATAGATCAAAAGAAATTTATAAACTAGGAATCAAACTTAAAGAAATTAGTCATAAATATCAACTACCAATAATATGTGTAAATCAAGTATCTGATTTGTTTACCAAAGAAGAAATCAATAGCACAATAATTGATAAAAGCAACAGTTATTGTAATATTAACTATAGTGGTAATAGTAATTATGAAAGTAATTGTGATAATAATCATAATAACAGTAACAGTGAAATTAATTACAACAATAATAACAATTATAATGATTACAATAATTGCAATAATTATACTTATAATGATTACAATAATAATACTTTCAATGATTATAATTACAATAATTATAATAATGATACTTATAATGATTACAATAATAATACTTGCAATGATTACAATAATAACACTTACAATAATAATACTTACAACAATAATTATAATATTGGGGCAATGTCAAATATGATGAATTATGAGCAAGGAGAGGTAAATAATAATGTTAATTATAATTATTATAACAATTATGATTACAATGACAATGATCACAACAATAATCATTATGGTTACAACAGTAATTCTGATCACAACAATAATTATGATCGCAACAATAATCATCATTGCAATAACAATGATAAGATTATTAATAATAATCACAATGACTATAATAATAATCATATTAATGATAATATTAATAATTACAATGACTATAATAATAATCATAATATTAATGATGATAATAATTACAATCATATTAAAACTAATCATATTAATGAAGTTAATAATAATTTTAATAATTATAACATTGGTGGTGGTGATGGTAGTGGTAATATTGAATATCATCATTATCAAAAACAATTATTACTAGGTAAAGGTAATAAAATCCCTGCATTAGGATTAGCTTGGAATAATACAATAAATGCAAGGATAATGTTAGCAAGACCTCAAAGAAACTTAACAGATTATGGAGTTGTTAATGATAATAGATTGAGAACTATCTCTCTATTAATTTCACCTTATGCACCTAGAAATTATGGTGACTTTTATATAGATAATACTGGCATTCATGGTTTTCTATGCAAAGAGAAAAACTAAAAAAAACAATAAAAATTTGATTTATTCCCTGATAATGTAATTTGAATAATTGTTCTGGATTCTTAACAAAAATAACTATATACTAAGTCAATGATTTGAGAGTCTTTTATGTCTCCTTTAAGGACTTGTTGGTAGACATGAATAAAGATGTCTGTTTAATTATTATCACGAATTAATGATTTCAGAAATTGTAATTCTTATGATCTTGATTTCGATGTTTCCTGGTGATAAATAACAATAAAGGCGAATTTTTAATTAATTGGGACTTATTAATTTCACCAATTTTATTCTTAATTTAATTATTATAAGGATGATAAAGGAACAGGATTGAAAAGGTCAATGAGATTGGTTAGGTGATTTTGTGAATTGTCAATCAATAATCAATTATTCAGTGCTTATTATTATTATTATTATTATTATTATCACATTGCTGCTTTTGGAGACATTTCAAAACATCTAAGGTTTATTATAATAATATAGAACTGATTATTCATAATTTTAATTTTTTTTTTTGCAATTTAACATTAACTGTTAATTATTTAAAAATAATGTTTCTAATTTTTATTCCAGTAATTATAATATTTATCACCATGAGTATTAGCATCTTCGCTTAATCTATCCCATTTTGTTTTTGGATTTTCTTCACCTAATAAAACTTTATCTCTTTCATTTTCTACTTTTTGTTTTTCTAATTCACGTCTTTTCTTCAACTCTAAAAAATCTTCTCTTAACCATTGTTCCACAACTTTTAACAATGGTGAAACCATATTTCTACGAAGGAGTGATATGATTCCAGGTGATAATTTTTTATCTGAGTTATTGTTATTATTGTTGTTGATAGTTGTATTACTGCTGCTGCTACTACTGCTACTACTACTACTAGTATCATTCAATAATCTTAATTCAAGTTGTTGATTTATTGTATTATCAAGTTCAGGAAAATTTTGATAAAAATCACGAAATGTTATAATTGCTCCATCTTTCATATGAGCTATATGAGATGGCCAATCACCCAACCCTAAATAAAATAAAAAAATTATGAGGATATGCAAGTGTGTTTATATATAAGCATATGTGTATTTAAGATTATTTACCATCAAAAATATGAGTTGCATAAATCTAAAAATTTAAATTTAAATAAATATTTTTTCCCAATTTTTTAAAAAAATTTTTCAACTTACAATAGTAGCTTTTCTAGTTTCTGATTCCTTTCTTAAAAATCTTAACAAATCAGATCTAACCAAAACATCAAGATCAACAGTCACTTCATCCATTAATAAAATATTCCAAGGTTCAATCAACCCCAACACTAATTGCACTCTACGACGTTGTCCATCTGATAATTGATGCATACGCCATTTAGGATTAATATCCATAATTCCAACTAATTCATCTCTTCTTTCAGGATATTTGTCACCATTCATATTTGATAATAATGTTGATACCATTACATCACCTTTTACTGTTGGATTATTTGCCCACTCTGTTCCTAAATATCTAATTCCCTATATAAGAAATGTTGTTTAAGTTATTCTTTTAAAAAATATTTTTTAAAAAAATAATAAATACTACTTACTGGAACTGGATCATTAAATGAATCTCTCCCAAGCACAAGAACTTTACTTCTTACCATTCTTTTACCAGCCAAGATCATTAATAATGTAGATTTTCCTGCACCATTAGCACCTTCAAAAAATTAACAGTTTATATTCTCTATTTATCTCCAAATTAATTCATTTAAATAAAAAGATGAGATAAATCATTTTTTTACCAACTAATAAACATCGGCTTCCCAATTTCAATTGCAAATTTAGATTATTTAAAATTGATGGCCCACCATAATTAAAATTAAGACCACTAACATCTACAGCTAAAACATTATCGTCATCATACTCAATTAAAGACATTTTTTTTAAAAAATTAATTATATATCGAATGTAACACACACAAATAGTACTAATACTAACTAATACTATTACTATTTATTTATCACTTTTCGGAGTTCTTTTAATGATTTTAATGATTTTATGGGCATATATACTACAATAAAACGAACATGATTCTACATGCAATTTCTACTATTACTATTACTATTATTATAAAAGACTAAAATAAAATCGTTTCAATTTCCCCCAGATATTTTATCTTTTGCAATAATTTTCATGTTTATCACTGCTCCAACTTGTAATCATTTAAAATATTTTGATTATTTATCTTGACTAATCTGCATATTTATTTTATATTTAGCAGCATTGCATTGTCACCAACCATCTTTTGACCATTCAAAAAATTTCCAGTCATTAAGGTATGATGATAAGGATTTAGGAAAATTTTGATATGTACTTTATGTTGTTCAAATTATTTATTTAATAATACTTAATTCGTGATCCATGATAGAAGTGCATACTGCGCCACGTTTTCTGAAATCCAGGGTTGCTAAGTAGCAAAGTCAAAAACTTGTAAAGAAAACAATAATAAAAAATATGTCAAAATAATGGTTGAGATTTTTTGCATCATATTATTTAATATTCTGTGTAATATTTATCATGTGTGCTGGTAGAAAAAATTTGGAAGTTGGTCAATTGTAACCATTTGATAGTGATGATCCCCCACAATTTACTAATTAATTTTCAGAATTTTATCTACTTCTATCACGTATCACGAATTAACTCTGTAAGGTTATTTGTTCAATTATTAATGTTTTATTAATATGTTTTAATGTTATGAATTTTATATGTTTTATGCAGTGATTACAATTAACGAAAGGATTTTTCTTTTATTTGTTTCTACAATTCCTTGAAAGTTCTTTCACGGGTAAAAAAAAAAATACAATTTAAACATAAGTAAATTGCTCCATATAAACAATTAGTGTGTATGTTGCCAAAACTCTACCAATTGCCAAAACCCCCAAATGCAAAACTTTAATAAACAATTAGTGTGTAACTTGCTAAAACTTTGCCAAATGATTTCTGGAGGAGTTTTGGCAAGCAACCATAATTAAAAGTTGGATAGTCCATTAGCAGATTGTAGTTTTCTAAAGGCAAAGTTATAGAGTGGATTGCTGTGCCTGTATAATTCTGTCATTACAAGCAGATTGCATCAATCAGAAAAGAATTAATTTATCAATTTGCATTCATTCGGAGTTTTAAAAATCATGTTTCAAAAGAATATAATGCAAATTATACAAAAACGGTTGCTATTATTATATTACATGTCTAAAATCCCTTTATAAATGTATCTCAGTTTGAAAACAGTATCAATGAGTTATCAAGAATATCTTCCTGAAGTTAACTGTTAAAACCCATCGATATAATAAAAAGTTAGAAATAAGAGTAGAATTGTTTGTTACACATCATTCATAAAAAATTTTTTGGTATTAAATTTACCTTTTTCCAAAATAAATTTATAAAAAAAAAATATTAAATAAAGTTAAAATGTCATTTAATAATTTATTATCATCAAAAAGAAGTGAATTTGTATATAAAATTAAAAATGAAATGTATAATAATGCTCTGGCTAGTTCTGGAAGTGCAAAAGATTTTTTTTTTTCATTAGTTGAAAAAAATAAGGAGCTCTCTAAAAATGAAAAAAAATATTGTAAAGAATGGCTTATTTATAGCCTTGAATTAAATAATGTAACATATAAAGAAGGCAAACCAAAAGAATGTAACAAGTGTAAAATAACAAGATACTCTGATAGATTCTGTGAAGGTTGTATTAGTTTACAACTACAGAGTCTTTTCAATACTTGGACATCTGAAAATAACATAATTGATAATTTTATTCAACAATGTCAAATGAAATCATCTCTGCCAAACTATATTTTAGAATGGATACCTTTTGAGCAATTTGAAAA
>CAJVPN010001086.1:0-17753 GCA_910592215.1 Entrophospora candida
TTTTTATTGTAAAAAGAAAATTAAATTTATGAAAATTTTATAATAGTTATTTTACTTTAACTAAATATGGCAATGGTGGTTTTGTACATAAAGAATTTTTAAACAGTGCCAATCTCTACATAAGCAAATAATTCCGAAAAAAATTTTTGATTAATATTATTAATGATGTGATGAAATGGATCCCTTTTCCTTCACAGAAGTTAATTTTTGTATCAAAATTGCTGCTTTTTCCAAATACTAACTAATACTGAAAGTTATATTACCGTTATAAGTAAGTCTTTTTGTAAAAGGCTAATCCTAACATTCATTTTCTTATAACGTTACAAGCAAGTAACCACTTTATTGATTTTTGTATATTGCCATGTTTGACACTATTTAGATGCGCACTAACCACCTTATAAGTAAGTTAATTTTTGTATATATATAGCCACATTAACAGGAGTAACCACCTTATAAGTAAGTTAATTTTTGTATATAGCTACATTAACAGGAGTAACCACCTTATAAGTAAGTTAATTTTTGTATATATATAGCCATGTTTGACACTAGTCGGCTATGCATCAACAGGAATAACCACCTTATAAGTAAGTTATCCCTTTTCCCTTACGAAAGTTAATTTTTGTATCAAAAGTGCTGTTTTGCCAAATACTAACTAATACTAAAGTTATATGTTTGTGCACTCTTCGACGCTGGTCATCATTTTTCCTTTGCAGGTAAGTAGTTAGTTATTTTTTCTAAATTTTTTAAAGAGGTGGCTGACTACTTTTGATGCTAGTTGTCAAGTATAAATAAATAATTTAACTATAAAAGCCCAAGTTATCTATCTGTTTTCTACTTCTATATTTAAAAACGAGTTGAACCTATCTATCTATCCTATCTACACTATCTATACTATCTATAAGTACTATATATAAAAAAATTTTTCACTTCGAAGAACAAAGAATCCTCTTTTATTTGAAAAACTGAAAAATTTGAATATATTTGTAGTCCATGATAGATATTTGTTTTATGATTATGCAAATTATAATCGACATATAAATCTGGGAGAACCACCACTACGACAAAAGAAAGGTCAAAGTAAGCCAATAATGGTAAGTGGTTTCTTTCAGAAACATTTAGTAGACTCAAGTTATCAGAAAATCAAAATTCGCCAAGATTTATCAATCAGATGTTTCGTGAAACATCGACTTTTTTTATCAACAAATACTAATACAAAGTTACACCAATTTAATTCCGACAAAAATTTCTCGAAAAAAAATATATTAATATGACAATAATGAAAATATGATAAAAAATGAATTTAAATAAAACAGCTAATCAATTATACCCAATTAATCAGATAACACAAACACCCTCAAGATCTCTTCCAAATCCTAATTCTAATAATTCTCATCTAGTTTTAATAAATAACTTCATTAACACTGGATCTGACTTCCTATTACCTAGGTAATATCCGGATCAGTCAACAATATCTATGATGCAGTTAAAATTGTTAAATTGAGACTGAATAAACTTCATAGACTTTGTTTGGCATATCTGTTTTTTCTGAAATGTTAAATTTAAATATGTATATATTTTCTTTTTAATTATTTTCAAGAGGAATAGCCTCATATAAAGTTAAATTTATTTTGTGAATTATTTTTATTATATTTACTTTATTCTAATAAAATTATATCAGCAGGATATTGCCTTTATTTTAAAAAAAAAAAAAAATGAATTTAAACGTTGCTATCGACTAGGTTTGGATGGACCATATATTTTATTGTTGGATTTTCGATCACGTTATCTTGCATTTGTTCATCTTCGTCATCTTCTAGTATTGGGATTTTAATAATCCAATTTTCCTTAAAAATAAATAAAACATCAATAATTAATAATATAATATAAATATATTGTAAGGAGGTGTAAAAACCTACTTTTTCCATTTTTTGAATAAAACATTTGATTTTTTTTTCTTCCAACGCTATTCCTTCCGCGGAATTAATTGCCGCTTTCTCTTGTCGATACTCTAAATACCATTGAAATAAATCTTGTTCTGTACAAGCTGTTTGAAAATAATAATAATAATCAATAAATGATAATGATAATGATAATAATAATATATAACTTCAAAAATATTACATTTAGTATCAAAACTGCGTATCTTTGCGATTATCATATCTCGGGTTTGTGTGTATTCTCTATGTGAAACACTCAACTGTCTTCTTGTAACAACAGAAGATGATGATTCACCTCTTGACATCATCAATTCATCATTGTTAGTAGTGTCTACATCTAAATCCATGACGCTATCATTTTGAGTTGACATTATAGTTCTTTGCGTGTTATCAATATCATCTGTTTCAAAGTATTCCAAAACCAAATCATCATGATAAATATGAATTATGGATTCTTTAAGTAGATTATAAGCTTCATCCACATATTCAGGTGATATCTAAATAAGCATATATATATTACGTCATGAATGTGGGTGATTTAATAATTACTATTATAAATAATAAATTACCTCTTCAGCACAATGAGCTTTTGCAATAGCTTCAGATAAACGGATCATACTTTCCAATTGGCGAACAGTGATACGATATGAATTTTGATTTACACCTGAAGCATCATCAGTTCTCAATTCTTTATATCTTTTAACGAGTAATTTTCCTGCTTCATGTGAAATCTGAGGCTTTAATCCTTTTGCATATTTTATATATTGTTGTAGTTGGGTAGTGGTAAAACATGGGTTAATAGCATCATCACCGTATCGATGTGTTTTTATAATATGATTTGCTATCATATTATCTACATTTGGTTTACACTCATCGATCACCACAAAAAACAGATCGAATCGCGACATAATAGGAGCCGACATTGCAATATTTTGCTATAAATATATATTTAATTATTATTAATAGAAAAAAAATATGTAGAATGATACTGTGAATATAAAATAATCACTCTTAATGTTAATCTCCTATTATAGCGACCACCAATTGGATTTGCAGCTGCTAATATTGAAGTACGAGCATTCAATGATGCATGAATACCAGCTTTCGCAATTGAAATAGTTTGCTGTTCCATAGCTTCATGAATAGCTACTTGATCAGATATATCCATTTTATCAAATTCATCGATTGCGCAAATACCCTAAATCGATTATATAAATTAAATTTTGAATTAAAAAATGCCATTCATTACTAATAAATTGGCAACCAATAAACAAACTAAATAAATAAATTACTAACATTATCAGCCAACATTAATGCACCAGCTTCTATAGTAAAATCACCTGATTCTTCATCTTTTACAACAGCTGCTGTTAAGCCAGCCGCTGTAGATGATTTACCTGATGTGTAAACAGATCGTGGACTCATTGTTTGGGCATATCTTTACATGAAAGAAGAAAATAAACAGAAGATTTTTTTTTAAATCGTGAAACGTTAAACTACAATATAATCTTTCTATATACTCACTTGAGAAATTGACTTTTACTAGTGCTAGGATCACCAACAATACAAATGTTTATATCTCCACGAAGATTAATGCCCTCTGGAGTTACCTTATGAACACCACCTAATAATTGAAGTAAAATTCCTTTCTTTATAATTTCATGACCTATGCAAATAAATTATAATAGATATCAAGTTTAGTTAAATTTATACCCTATATATGTGTGTATATATATATAATAATAAAGCAATAAACAAACCAAATACTGTCGGAGCAATACTTTGAACTAGTTTATTAACAATATCATTATCTTTGCCCATTGTTTCCAATTGTGACATTTCATCTGCAGTAAAAATCTCAGTGATACCTCTAGACTCTTCTTCAATTGTGTCATTATCAACTTTTCCCAAAATAAAATTGTCAAACTTTTAGGTAGAAAAAAGTGAGAAAATAAATTTATAATATTTAAAAGAATAAATAATCTATCCATTAAATTCGTTAATAAAGGAGTCTTTTAGATAATAATCTACCTTTGCATCAAATAAATATACATTACAAGCTAAAAACGATATTTTATAAGATAAGTCTCTAGCGCCAAGCGCTTTTATACCAGTAACACCTTCGCTAGCAATACCATCAAACATCTTTGAATGAACATTATGATTGTTACGTTCAATCTCTGTTCCAGAACCTATTTAATAATAAAAAGGTATTGATTATTATTATATCAATAATTAATAATAATTTAGAAATAATATATCTATGAATTTTTTACCTGGAACACCAAGTTGATTAATATCTGGGATTGCTAATGGAGTTCCAACAAATACACACTTATTACCAGGTTTTGCTCGATCAACCATTTCACCTCGAACGATTATTTCAATACTTTTAAAATTTATAAAGAACAATAATTAATTAATAATCTTTCTTTATGATAAACGGTAGACGATACATATAAAAAAAAGAAACTTACGTTCTAGGCATACTACCAGTGGGTATTTCATTTGGATTTTCTTGAATACGGATTCGTTGCCAATCAGTGAAGTCAGATTTATCAATGTTAAGTATCCATTTGTTTCTGTTGGAACAAGTTGGTGTTTTACATAGTGAAGGCTTTTTTAAATATAAATATATATTAATAAACAAAAATCATTATATCAACAATAATAATCGATTTGTGATTGTTTTTTTCACCTCTGTATAGCGAAACTGTTGTTCTACATTCGTTACTTCAGTTTTGCATTCAGGACAAGTAAAATTTCCGAAAAGTAATTCAGGACGAACTTCACTTGTTCTGGTAACAGTACCACAGATAGCAATCAGTGTTCCAATTTCAAGAGATTTTATTTCTCTGATACGATTTATCAAAAGAGGGTTATAAAACGCCACTGAATATTTCAGAGAAAATGATTTTTCCAATGTATCCAATTCATTAGTTACAGACTGATTATTATTTTGTTGAGTATTCGATATTGTATTATCAAGTTCTGTTATAGCTGGCAGTGGTGCAGTTTCCATAATATTGATATCATCATCTTGAGCATTGATATTATTGATAATGTCGTTATTGCCATTGTTATTGTTGGGCTGCATTGATTCTTTAGGATAATGAAAATCCATGAGAATCTCAACAGATTTACGAAGATATGGCTCAATTCTTATGAGTAAATAATATATGAATAAAATAAGTATAAGTATAAATATGTAAATACATGAATAAATAAATAATTAATTAATTGTGATTTTTTACCGATAATATTGCTTAGAGATTCCTAAGCCCAATGACGAATTATAGCTATAAAGTTCTTTAAAATCCACATATAAAGTATTGCTGCCAGATATTCTCAAATTTAAAAGTTGCTTCATATATGATTCATGACTAGGAATTTCCATAAAATAAATAATAAATAATAAATAAATTGATGCAAAATTTATTAATGTATATTGTATTTCTTTTCTTTTGAGTGAATGGAAAAAATATATACTCACTCCTCAATAAAATCTACGAACATCAGACCGAATTGGACAGCAAAGTTATCTCTGGATTTTTGGATTCCATCAATAATTTTTCTTTGTCTAGGAACTCTTTTTCTTCCAACGTCTTCTTCTGCCTCTCCGTAATTATTATATTCCATATTTATTTATTTCAAAGATAACAAATAATATAATTCACAAAAGTATAATAATAATATTTAAAAGATGATGGCAAAAAATTTTTTTGGATGTTAGACGCGTCATGAGCAATATTACTATATTTAGACAGTACGTTCCGCAGGCGGCCAAAATCACGTAAATCTAAATCATGTAAACTCTTTCTTGGTAATTCGCATACATTGGATGAGGTTCCAACTAGAAGTGCTCAGTGCAAAATGGTAGAGAATTTATATTCACTGGACAAAAGCATTATATATATATATATATATATATATACACATACAAGAAAGAAGTATAAATTCAAAAAAATTATATTTATTATTAAAAAAAAATCCATTGAAACAATATTAAATAATATGAAGACTAGCTTTCCATCCATTTATAAGATCCCATCAAAAGATATTGTTTTGGAAACCGCCCAGGACATGGCGAAAGAATTGTCATTTTTTGTTTGATAGTGTCGACTTCAGAACTAAAATAATAATTTTATTATTAATGTTATAACTTTTAAGAAGTAAAATAATAATAATACATACACATATATGAACCCAATGATGCTTGATTCAAGAATTTCAATTTCATCAGAAGAATTGGATGCAGTAATGGCCAGAATTGAATGTCGTAAAGTATCGTCCGGTTCGACCTTTACTAATTGAGTTTCACTAACTCTTCTATCAAATCCGATCGGAAGGGCAGAAGGTGGAGCAAGTGAACCTATTTGATTAGTTAAATAATAATAAATTGTTAGAATCTTTGGAAAAGATGAAAAAAAAATATATATGTATTACCAACTCCAACACGAAATATTGTGACATCATTTAAATTAATTAAGGTTGAACAAGGTGATAATTCAACTTTAGGTAATCCATAAAAGTATTCACGAATTTTACGCATTTGTACTTGACGACGAAATCCTTTATCTTGATAAACAACCTAATAAATGATAGGATTTTAATATTATAGCGGTAATAAAATCAACCCAATTTTTCTCAGTCAATTTATTACTTACACCTCCTGATTTTGCAAGCTTTAAAACATGTATCTTGGAATGATCACTATATAATCTTGCCATATCACTATATAATCGTTCATGACCAAGCACGATAATTATATTCACTTTAGAAATGCAAAGTTGAAATAAAAAAAATCCAAATTAATGAAATTTATACAATGTTAATATACTAATGACTATATATAGATTACCATCAAACGCATCTACACAATGTTGAATAATATCGTAACCAGTATTATCTATAAGACCATTAGTATCGATAACCAAACCAGAAATTCTAGCTAGAGTAAAAATAATAAAACTTGATATATAAGTGAATTTAATAACATTTATTATTTTTAATATATAAATTGATTAATAATTAATAATTCACTGACCATATTCATCTTTTTCAAGGCGTTTTTTAATAGAATTGGCTAATTTGGAGGTTAATACTTTATAGAGTTTTACATTTTCACCGGGATCAGGATATCCATAGTAATAAACAATTGGAATCATCGATGAGCCTATAGTTGGAGCAGTTGTTGATGATGAACCAAAACCTTCTTCAACATCTAAGAGATGAGTTATCGGAGTAGCAGACAGGGTGCCAGGCATTGTAATGGAGCCCTAAAAAATCATATTATTATTATGGTTTAATGATATATTTGATTGATTATCATACAAATAAATATGATCACACTTGATTAACTTGCCTCGTTGACATCCAAATCTACATATATAGGTTGTCTTCCAAGACGAAAAGCATAACTAAGCAAAATTTTACTTAAAGAAGTTTTGCCTACATCTTCTGGTCCTACTATTATTACCTAATAAATAAATAAATAATAGATTAAAAAAAATTTAGAATGACTAAAAACACTTGATAAGATGTTCACAAACATACTCTTGGACCCTGTTCATTTTTCTCTTTAGCTTCTTCTCTGCATTGTTCAAGAGCTATATGCAAATTGAGATAACTGATCATTGGAGTTTCATTTGCCACATACTCAACACTGCAAGATCCTTTAATGTAATGTTATTCATATATATGATAATTTTTATTAAAGATTTTTATTAAAAATTATAAAAAATTTGCGATAGATAATTTTATTATTTTTTAATAAAATCCTTTTTGAGGCAATAATAAAGGATATTTCTAATTTACATCCATGCCAAGTAAACACAGCAACTTTGCGACCTGTAAATTCATATTCTAGACCCACAGCAATTTCTGTTCCATATATCTCTGCCGTACCTGAAAGTAACTAATATATAATAAATTCTATTTATATTTTTGGTTTTTTATATAAATAAATTATTATTACTATTATACCTTTAATTTTACAGTTGTATTAAAATCAACTTCAAAACGAAATTCATGCTCTGGATCTAATTCCCAATTTTTTGAGATCTCTTGAGTCTATAGATAAATGTCAACGAGTTAAAAAAATTTTGAAGAAATCTTATTTTGTTGTGAATTCATATTACCTTTTGCCCTGGTATTATAGAAGTTTTAGTTGTTGGATTTGAATTCATGATTTTTATATTTTTTTGATCTATCTATATTATTTCTATATATGTAAATCTTTAATTTTCAGTCAATAATTTCTTAACGTGAGTCAACATTTATCACGTGAAGAACTTCGCTGAACATTTATTGTTTATTATTATCGTAAAATAATATCAATTATTTCAGGTAGATGAATGCATGATTTTTCACCGTCATATACGCCATTCCTTATTGTTCGTATTATAGAATTTATCTACAGAAAATAGTTATTTAAAAATGAGAAAAGATTGACCGGGAAAGGGGATAAATCATTGAAATGTGGATGGTTTAAAAAATTCAGATGAAAAATGTTTATAAATTAATTTTTGCTAATAATATTATTATATATGTAAAGTCTTTTATTGTAATGTTTTTTTAACTAAATTCTATATATGTTACATATATGTTATATATAAATTGAATCTCAAGCAGTTTTTGGTGAAAAAGCTCCCGTGAATTTAATAAATATATATGTATAATTAGTAAAGACATAAAAATTATATACTTCATCATAAAATTGTAACTTTTTATTTACTTTTTGCTTCAGATATTGCTTCATTTAAGATTGTTTGTTGCTAATAAAGATAAATGATAGTAAATAAAGATTATAAGAATCAAACTAAATATATGTATTTTACCAACTTAGAATCCAGTAAATTTTCAATTACATAATTTGCAAATGCCTTTTGTTCACGTTCACGTAATGAGGTTTCATAACGTACCTATGAATCTAAAACAGCTTTAATTTCTGATGCTGCTACAGCCTTCTGTTTTCAATTCAAAAGTCTCAGCTTCCAATTTAGCTGTTTACAATGTCCATGTACATATATACATACACGCATAGATGTATTAATTAGTTTGAATGATAATGTTTAAAGGAAACAATGTTTTGATAACATCTACAAGATTTCCTATTTGGCCAACAGTTTCGATTCTTTCTACAACAGCCGATTTATGATCTTCTCTGGCTTGACGAAGAATACTATTAACTTGCTTCATTATGATTGTCATTATAATAATAATAATAATAATAAAGATATCTTTTTAACTATTAGAATTAAAATAATGAAATTATCATATAAGTCACATACTTTTTTGTGTAACAACACATTCAGAGACTGGTTGTTTAAGTGCTCTATAAATAGTGGCACACATAGTAGAAAATGATAATAACAAAAGTGTTTCTTCATTCAAAACATAAAGCTCTTTTGATATTGCTAATGTTAAAAGTCCCGTTCCTACTGTGATGTATCCTGTCTTTGTAATCAAAGAATTGTCCGGAAGTGAATCAATGATACTTAAAGCTGTTTGTTCTGATTCAATAACTTGCTTCTCTAACAATATTATTCAATTATATATAATCATAATAAACATAAAATTCGAAATAAGATTATGTTCCATCCTTCTTCGTTTATCCTTAAACAATTTAATTCTTATTCTCCTCTCAAAAATTAAAAAATCATTCAAGTCTTACCATCCTTAATTGATGAATATTTCCTAATCCCATATATCAATTAAAAAAAGGCTCTAGTTCATAACCCAATTCATAACATTAGTTTCTAAAATTATTTTTCTAAAACTGATAATAATGGTATTACCCAATGAAGGTTATAGGGCGTTCAACATTTATCAATTGTTTTAAAGGAAAGGCTAAAATTTATTGATTAATAATGTAAAACTTTTCATTAATTCCCTGAAAAAAAAAATATATATATATATGAATTGCATTTTTTATTCTGGGAAGCCATATTTTGGGTAAAAAAAATATGTAGAAATTGGAAATATCCCAAAGTTTTTGATTGGTCAACTAGTTAATTAAATTATTCTCAATTTTTTACAAGAACAATAATAAAAAAGAACGTATAAAATGGATTTTGATCCGTCACAAAACGATTCTCAATACCCAGAAGAATACTGGGGTCAGGGTGGTAATGAATCATTCATTAAAAGTTAAATTAATATATATCATTCATCAATAAATAATTGTAACTAACAAGTCTATTCCTTATACACTTACAGTAAACCGTGCTTCAGAATTAGCAAATAATTTTTTATCTACTCTAAATTTCTCTGCCGAAAGAAGTGACGATGTATATATAAGAACTGAAGAAGCTGCTGATCAAATGGGTATGTACTTTTTTTAAAAAAAATCCAAATAAAGGTTTAACCTTATTATAATTTGAAATTAATATTATCATATATTTCATAATTTCACATACATAAATCTTTTTTCTTTGCCCCATTTGAGAGAGGGAAATTCAAATAGTTATGACTATATCTATAGTAATGATTTCTTATCAAGCCCCAATTATAAATTATTTAATTAGTTAATTAGTCAGTTAATTAATTAGTTTGTTAGTTTAATAGGCATGATGAAAAAAAACCCCCAAACAACAAAAAGAATCATTTATTATTATTATCTTTTATATATATTTTTATTTTATTTGGGGAAAATAGTCACTAATGTCATTATGTCCTCTTTTATTTTTGTTTTTATTTTTATTCTTATATTATTTGGTCAATGATCACATATAGTAATGAGATTCTTCTCTTTCCTTAATAATTTTAACAAAAAACTTTCCCAATTCGCATAGGTTTACAAAAAAAATTACACAAAATCTATTTTTTATTTTTTATATTTCCATTCTTCTGTCTTTATTTAAGCAGCACAGCTTAGCATCGAACCTATTGCATTTGTTTGCATGAAAGCTTGCCGGAAAGATACATCCATTGGGACCTTCTCAATCTCTTTTTTTTTTTTAGGTCATACTAATAAAATTAAAATCATATAAATTATTTTTTTTTCTTTTATATATATATATATATACACACATACACACATGTTATCTTTATTATCAATGCCGTGCCATGTTTTCAGTTTTTAATTTAAATGACAAACAAATTTCTCATCATCATGATCGTACTCATGAAAGAAGTGAACGGCATCGATCTAAGGAAGATGATGATCAGGACCGTCGTGAAAGGAAAAGAGACAGAGATAAAGACAAAGAGTCAACTAGAGATCGTGAAAAAGATCGCGTCAGAGAAAGAGATAGAGATCGTGATAGAGATCGCGATCGTGATCGTGATAGAGAAAGAGATCGTGATCGTGAGAAAGGACGAGATAAAGATAGAGACAAGGAAAGGGACAGGGTCAAGGAAAGGGATAGAGACAGAGAAAGGGATCGTGATCGCGACAGTGATAGAAGTGGTAGACGCAGAGAGAGAGATCGTAGTAGAGAAAGAAGTAGAAGAGATAGAGATGATAGAGATAGTAGACAACATCGTTCAAGGAGGAGAAGTCGTAGTTATAGTCCAAGACGTCGTACTCGTTCTCGATCAGTAACTCCTATCAATAAAAGAAGAAGAAAGTTAAATAATTGGGATATACCACCACCAGGATATGAAGGCATGACGGCAGAGCAGGTTAAAGCTACAGGTTAGATTTTTTATTTGACGATGATTATTAAATTATTATTATTTTCTATGATAAAAAATATAAATTTATTAAATATCTTTTTTAAATAGGGCATTTTCCACTTCCTGGACAACCTGCTACTACAAGACCACCAGTAGTTCCAAATTCACCAGTAATACCTGGAATGGATCCATCAAGAGCAGCAATGATAATGGGAATGACACATGAACTTCCACCACGACCTAAGGTCAGCCAAGGAGCAGCAGGTCCAGTTGCACAAACAGCATCATTGGCAAGACAAGCTAGGCGACTTTACGTTGGTAATATTCCATATGGCATTGACGAGGTAAACCATATTTTTTTGTTTTTATTTTTTTTTTTTATTCTATGAATTTATTTATTTATTTCATTGTTGATATAATAGAATGGTTTATCAGAATTTTTCAACACTACTATGCTTCAATTAAGTATTACCACATCGCCTGGTAATCCAGTTATAGCTGTTCAAATCAACCATGATAAAAACTATGCGTTTGTTGAAGTAAGTAGTTATTCAATTTTGAATTCAATACCTATTATACATAAATAAATACATTCATGTTTTAATAATAATGAAACTAACAATTTTGTTTATCAATAGTTCCGTGCTCCTGAAGAAGCTACAGCTGCAATGGCATTTGATGGAATTACATTTCAAGGTCAATCATTAAAGATTCGTCGACCAAAAGATTACCAACCCCCACCTGGACAGAATCTCGAACCACCACCAATACATGTACCAGGTGTAGTGTCTACAAATGTGCCTGATAGCCCAAATAAAATCTTTATTGGTGGTCTACCAACCTATTTGAATGATGAACAAGTTATGGAGCTTTTAAAATCTTTTGGAGAATTAAGAGCTTTCAATTTAGTCAAAGATACTTTATCAGGAATTTCCAAGGTAAAAAAACTATCAATAAATAAATATTTTATATATATTGTTATATTTACAATATTATTTTTTGGGGATTTATTTAGGGATTTGCATTTTGTGAATATCTTGATCCAAGTGTAACAGATTTAGCTTGCCAAGGTTTAAATAATATGGAGCTTGGCGATCGTAAATTAGTAGTTCAAAGAGCTAGTGTTGGATCAATTAAGAATGCTGGTGTAACAACATCTCTATCATCAACAGTTCTTATTCCAGCTGGAAATGGAGAGATGCAACCAACTACTGTTCTTCAGCTTCTTAACATGGTTACTCCTGAAGAATTAGTAGATGATGAAGAGTATGAAGGTTGGTTTTTTACTGTTAATATAATGTAACTGTTTAGATCATATTATGTCAAGTCATTGATTTCTTGTTTTTCATAATTTTCAATTAAATCTATTGTTGACTATTGTTATAATTTAAAATAGATATTGTTGAGGATGTTAGAGAAGAATGCTCTAAATTTGGTCGTATCATTGATATGAAAATTCCTAGGCCAGGTCAAACAACTACTGGTGTTGGCAAGGTAGATTTATTTATTATATTTATATTTATATTTATTTATTATATACATGTTTCAAATAATTCTAATATATTTGCTTATTATTAAAGATTTTTGTAAGGTTTGATTCTGCAGAGGCAGCTGGTATAGCACTTCGAGCACTTGCAGGAAGAAAGTTTGCTGAACGTACAGTTCTTACATCATATTTTGGTGAAGAGCAATATTTTGCGGAAGATTTTTAATAATAGTATTTACAATAATTACAACAATTATAATCTCCTTTCATCTTGTAACATATTTTCAATAATTATTAAATGAGATTATTAAAAACCACAGTGATAAAGATTTCAGGGTATAAATTTTAGTGATCAGTTATAGTGACCCAAATAATATTCATATGATTAACATGTTTCCATTTGCTCAATGCACTCCTAAATCCAGCTTTTCTTTATTTTGACTTTGCTTGGTTTAGTTGGGATACCATTTTGCTATTTCAGTTCTCGCATTTCTAACTTGCTAATCTTACTAATTATTATAATTTTTTGCGAAAAGGAAATACGTTGTTGATTCAAGAATTCATCATAAAATGAAAACCTTTGAGGGTAGAATGATTTCTGATCGGGTATCATGCTGATAGCTTCAGATTCAAATAACACCAAAATGGTTATCAGTTAAATTGATTGATAATAATAACCAATTGCCATTTGATTAGATTTATAGAATTCTAATTTTTTTAACATCTGCTTGATATTTCTAAACCTGTGAAATGTAACGTTGCGCCTAGTGATGGGACTTTTTAACCCTACCTAATGTCTACACTTAATAAATCCAAGTTATTAATCCAAAAAGATCCATTTTGCCAATAAATCACCAGCTTCTATAATTTCAACCAGATTTTTCCAAAAATTAACCGGAAAACCCAGTTATTAGTATTAGTACTAGTATTTCAAGCCCGATCACGTTATTGAGGTTAGAATCTCGTTTACCCTGAAATTTATTGTGTCACTATGTACTCGTCGCGTTTTACATGTATCAAAAATTCGATTAGATTTTTTGTAAATAAATATCTCAGTTAAAAATGATCGTTACTTTTGATGGTGAACAAGAAGAATTTGAAAATCACATAAAGGAAGAAGAAGAGGAGGAGGAGGAGGAGGAGGAGGAGGAGGAAGAAGAGAAAGAAGAGAAAGAAGAGAAAGAAGGAAAAATATCAGCGACAACTTTAATTGAAGTTCCTTCAGTTAATGATACTCCTTTAACCTCTTCTTACACTTATCATTCGCCAAAGCCTGCCTTTTTATTATCAGATAACAATAAAGATGTACCTTGTGTATTAGGAGTTGATGAAGCAGGCAGAGGTCCTGTTCTTGGTAAATATTGGTTAAACTTTTTTTAAAAAAATTTTTGTAATTCTAAACAATTGAAAATTATACTTTTTTTATTTAAAAAAAAAACAAAAGGACCAATGGTTTATGGAGTATGTTATTGTCCCATTTCAAAATACAGCGAAATAAGCAAATTAGGATTTGCAGGTGAAATATAAAAATTTATTTTGTGTAGGTAATTTTTTATGAATAAAGTAAAATAATAATAATATTATATGAATAGATTCAAAGACTTTAAAAGAAGGTCAAAGAGAAGATCATTTTCAATTAATCCAATCCAATAATGATATAATTTCCTGGAGTGTAAGAGTACTTTCACCTCAAGATATTTCTTGGAACATGTTAAAGTTAGATAAACATAATTTGAATGCACAGGCACATGAGACAACGATTCAACTAATACAACAGGTTTTAGATCAAGGTGTCAATTTAACAGAGGTTTGAAGTTTTTTTTTTCTACATTGAAATATTTTTAGTAAACAGTATAGAATAAATAAATGTTTATTTAAAAGATATATGTAGACACAGTAGGACCTCCAGATTCATATCAAAAAAAACTTTCAAGTAATTTTCCATCAATAGATATTACAGTTTCAAAAAAAGCAGATAGTAAATATCCAATAGTTAGTGCGGCAAGTATTTGTGCAAAAGTCACTAGAGATCATATTTTGAAAAAATGGAAATTTATTGAAAAGACAATTATTTCAACTAAATTTGGTTCAGGGTATCCTTCAGGTTAAATATTATTAACTTTTTTGTTTTAAATTTTATTTTATTTTGATAATTTTTATTTATTTATATATTGATTAATAGATCCAAATACAGTTAATTGGTTAGAAAATAATATTGATTCAGTATTTGGATTTCCAAATATTATACGTTTCAGTTGGGCAACATGTGAAATGATTCTTAACAAGAAAGCAATATCAGTAACATGGTAATTAATATATTTATATTTATGTTTATATACTTTTAATATTTTATTAAATTATAATAAATTTAGGCCAGAAAATTATCCTTCCCAGAATAACAACTTAAAACAAATGTTTACAAAGGAATCAAACAAAACTTCTTACAATAAATCTAAATTATTCAAAGATATTGGATTAAGTTATGTTTCTGAATTCCAATAGTTTTAAAAAAAAAAGATTTTACTATATAGCATTAATTAAAAATTGACATATAAGAAATTTATTACTGTAAAAAAAAGAAAAAACTATGAAATTTCATCTAGTCTATATTCTAAAAATATTAATTAAACATCTTGATTTTTAATCATTTTAATAATAATAGATCTAAATATTATAGAAAAAAAATTTATTATTATTAATCTATTTGCTCATTGATGAAGATGTTGATGTTAATGGTTGATAATGATTTTTATTGATTGTTTTACGTATTTTGTAATAATTATATGCTATTATTCCAGAAATTGAAATTATAAGCCTAGATAATTAAAAAATATTTTAGAGAATATTTTTAAAAAAATTATATTTAATTCACAAAAAGAAATATAATTACCCCAAGAAATTTATAGAAGTTATTACATCATGATAGATAATGACAGAAAGAGTGATGATAAGCACTTCTTTACTAATACCAGCTACAGATAATGTGACAGTACTTGTATTTTTGATTAAAGAAAATTCGGCCACAGTCATACAAAAGGCTAACAAGCCACCTGTTAACATTAAACCAAATGTTTGTAAGCCAGTTGTAAAATCTTGAAAATGTATAGAAGTACCAGAGATGAAAAAAGGATTTTCAAACATCAAAGAAAGAATAAACATCAAGATAAACATTACAGGTGAGATGTAATAAAGTGTTGAAATTGGATCATTCATTCCTTCCTCTTTCTGCAACAATATTTGTGTCAATGTCCATCTCAAACCACTAATAATTGCTGCACCCAATACTAAGAAAAATCCTATCAGATTAAATTTTGTTTCTCCTGCCACAGTCAATATCACACCTATACTCATCACTGTTATTATTAATATAAGTAAAATTCTTGGTTGCTCTAAATGAAATAAGAAAGCAAAAAGCAAAACCCAAATTGGTGTAGATGATTTTACCTTTGAAGAAAATGTAGGTTGGGAATTATATGAATTTTAATTAGATGAAAAGGTTAGGAAAACCCCTTTCCCAATTGATAATAATAATTTCTTTTCTTACCATAGTATAAAAACTAAGTGTTATATATACAAGAGATGCATTAGCCATACATATTTCTAATGCAGCAGCCACAGCACAGGGAATCTAATAATAATGAAGGAATATTAGAAAAGCTTTATAAAGTTTTCCTCCTTCCCCCAAAATAAAACAAAAAACTTACAACTCTAGTAACATAACTACGAATTGATATTGATTTTACATTTTTTCTTTCATAAATAAATGGTAAAGTATTATTCATCAAAACAACAGTTATTATAGAGTGCACTCCAGTATGTATAGAACTTACAAGTAATGGTAAATTTAAATTGAAATTATCTCTTCCCATTAAATTCTTATTATAGAATGATAATGCAGTAGAAAAAAAATACCAAGTAAATATGTAAGAAAGATTTTTTAAAATATTTTCCCAACTAAAAATGTAATTATAAGTTTTTGGTTTATTACTATCATCATTATCTTTTAGAATGTTTTCTTGTGTTGAAAAAGAATTTTCTAAATCATTATTACTACTATTATGTGTTAGTAACGTTACAGCCGACTCATTGTCATTATTGCCACCATGAATATTTATTGTTAAATTAGCAGAAGAGTTTATCGAAGATGAAGAGGTAGGTGGACTAGATCTTTGTTGTAACAACATAGATCTATTACCAAGTTTTGGATTTAACCTATCTATATTATAATTTGAAAGTGTTTCAATCGAATTTTTGTTCTTAATATTATTATTATTATTAATATTATCTAAAATGATTGCTTCGTCATTTTCCATGTTGAAATAGTTTAAACGCAGATAATTAAATTTATGTAAGTAGGAGTTAACCAGAATGATCTACATAATTTTAATTAGTTCCTGCCGTTGTTAAACACCTTGTTTCTTGTAAGTTATAATGAAGTGTAACTAATTAAATACGTGTTATAACGAACTTTTAACAATCTGGCTCCGAACGATATGTCACAGGAAGTGTAATTACATATAAATTCGACTCGTGTAACCAATCAGTTTTTTAAAATATCTCATTATTTTTATAAAATCAAAAATAAAACTATGACATTACAGCTTTCTAATGAGTCCTCTCCCATATTGATAGAGGCTCTCTATGTCAAGCTATATTTATTCAAAAACAGCATTACTTTTTACTTCAAAGCTAAGATTTTTTACCAATAT
>CAJVPN010001087.1:0-17752 GCA_910592215.1 Entrophospora candida
ATAGTAGCAGGGGCAGTAGTTTTATTTTTTTATTTAATTGTTTGTATTTTATTATTATATTTTACACAATTATACTTCAATAAAATAAACTTCAACTTGGGAAAAAAAAAAACTAGCAAATCGTTTGATCGTTACGAATCCGATACAGTATGTATTGTTATATTCTATAATCCACATTTTTTATCAAGTTTTATCAATGCTATCAGTTCCTAACTTTCATAAATTTTTGACCAATAGCGATTCACACAAATTCCTACTATCAATAATACCGAAAAAGATACGCCAAAAAGCCTTTGATTCTCACACCAAATAAACCGATAATTTCTGAACATATGTATGATCAGTATTCGTCGGCATACATTATTTGTGCATTTCATTCTGCCATCAATTATATCGAGAAATCAAACAATTAATAGGAAAGACTGAAAATTTATTTTTAGATAACAGTATTGTAAAGAAGTTGGAATCCATATTAGATGCAGATCCTAGTGTCGTTGAATCAAAAATAATATCGGAAACAACATCACACTATAACGATCAATCAGAAACCGGAAGGTTTCTTTTTTTTATTAAACATTCTTTGTTAGCCTTTACGTCAAATTTCGAATATAAAAATCCAAAAATTTTTGATCGTGAAATCTCTGAGCGAACATTTATTGTAGAATGTTTGTCTCCAATATTCAAGTCATTCAGAAATGCATTTCCGGAAATCAAGTACGATTGGATTGAAAAAGAAGTGGATTCAATTAAGATTGCCAATAAAATGTTTATGACGCAAGCTAGATTAAGAAAGACTGGCCTTCTTGTCACCCATTTGGTAGATGGCAAAGAGATTGTGGATGTTGAGGTTTCCGGTCCACCTTATAATCCACAAGAATCACATACAGTAGGAGATATAAAAAAATTGTTGATGATGGCAGTCTGTAATTTGTGCTACATATTTGGAAATGATCTTAATTGCAAGATTGAAGATGCAAAAAAAAATCAAATCATTTAGTATACAAGTAATCGGGGATAGATTAACACTTTTTTCGGGTTCACTATTTGATAGAAGGAAGTATTTGGCTGTGGAACTTGCATCTTGCATAATTCCATTTTCTTTAGATTCGACAGTGTACTTTTTGAAAATCTTTAATTTTTTTTCAAATTCTAAAAAATGAAATCTTTGAACAAAAGAAGTTTAGGAAAAAAATTATGATCAATACACCAGGAGAAGACAAAATGAAAGTACGAGATTGGCTACATTTTTCAGATTCTAGTTTAAAGGCATTGCCAGATTTTTTAGATGCTATCACCATTTAATGTGAGTAATATAAAAATAATCAAAATTTTAGAAATGAAATTATATACACATACAGTATATTACCATATTTTAAGCTTTTCTTGATCTTAATAATAATAATAAAGTTTTAATTGCTCTGTTAATTCGTTTATCAACATATAAAAATTAAATAATATATAAAAATAGAGAGTGATATATAACACATTAATTAATACATGCAGCCCAAATTATTGTTACGCGTGCCGTAATTCAATTTTTGATCCCTGAAATTCTTGGTAATACCAATGCTCACTTTGTCTGGTTCTGTTGCAGTATGCCCCATATTTGAATAAAACAATTTGAATAAAATAATACATTCACATTGCTAATCCATTAAAATATTTTTCCTATACAGTGATAATAATAATAAATAGTAGTAGCAAAGTAATTTCATTTTATTTTCTTTCCTTAAGTCATAGTACCATAGTAGTTATATTGATTATAAATATAATTATTATAATTTATATAATCTTGTTAAAGAGGATAAGACCTTATTATTTTTATAACTTTACAATCCCTTAACAATAACAAAAATAATAATATAGAATTTTTTGTATCAAATCATGAATTAATACTTTATATTTTGTAAAATGAATAAAACCACCTCTTGCCATTAATATCAAGTTAATGCTAACCATAAATAATGTCAAATGACAATCAACCATTCTTTGTTATATAAATGTAATGAAATGAAATCTTCCTATTGTAACAATTTTAAATATTATTAACTGATTTAAAAATCCTAAATCTTGATATTTTTTTAATGTTTTCATTATTGCATCATGTTCATCATAAAACTACAAAATTTCGTTGTTAAAGGTTTAGGTCCTCTCCAATTCTTCATTAAAATATTTAATGAATAGTCACTAATATTATAAGCCCCATAAACACAAATCATTCCTAATTTTTTTGGTAATGTTTGATTTAACACCATTAATATTTTATCACCATCAAGTCATAAAATCCATCTTTGCCAAAATAACCCAAATAAGAATCATTAAAAGCATTAACAAGTACAATACTTTTTAACTTTGTACAATTATTATTAATTCCTGATCAAACTCATCATCATAAAGTGTTGATAAATTTTCTAAATTTATACAAGTTTGTGCAATTGATTTAAATAGCTTTCTCATAAATTTGCCATCCCGAGTGTTATAGTTTTCCTTATTAAAATCAACATCCAGCTTTTTAAGTGTTTTTCCATTGATATTAATAAAATCAGACAAGTCTGATAGGAATGATTGATATGCAACACATACCCTCACAGTTTCAATACTTGGCAGTGAAATATTTTCAAATTATTTAATCTATAATCAACAATTGCTGATAAAGTCTTTAAATTTTTAAATGTTGGTATTAATGAATTTTCCAAATTAATTTCTCCATCAGATTCATAAGAAGTTATTGATTGTGAATGTGTTAGTATTGCTTCTTTTAATTCATCTGGTAAAATTTGTTCATTTTCTGCTTCAACAACTAAAGATTTAATTTGCTTTTGTGCTTTAATTAGCTGTGGCAAATTATATATATATTTATCATTACTATTGTAATATATTTTTAATGATTGAATATTTTTACAAACATTTAATAATTTATCAAAAATTTCACTATTAACAGAACTAACATTCTAATTTATAAAGATCCTGAAAGATATTATCAAATCTATGATGATTAATTAACAAATTCCGATCTATATAATTAATAGTACTACATACTCTAATACCTGCTGAATGATCTAAGATAAATTCTACTAATTTATTTTGTAAAATTTGTGATGCACCAATTTTTATCAGTATTTGAAAACCATAATAATCAGAAAGTCTAGTACTAAATCTGGCATAATTATATAACAGTGGTTTCTCCAATAGTTCCAAAGTTAATTCAATGTGATTTCTAGTTAAGAAATCCTTATCTTCTTCCAATAAACAATTAATTATTTTGATGCTGTCTTCACAAACAAATGGATTTCTCCATAAAGTTGAAATATTAATATAGTGCCATTGTTTGTTGACAATAATACAAGAATATCACGTTTTATAGTCATCTTTGATGTATTTGGATATTTTTAGTTAGAAGTTCAGGTGGCAAATTGAACATTTTTTTTTAGGTAGAAAATAATAATTGTTTGTTGTACACATTTATTTATTTATTTCTAACCAACCAACCAATTAAATAAATTTAGACAAATGATTGAATTTATTGTGCTATTGTATGTGAAATTGAAACTATGTGAAATCGAAATTTATAATCAAAATTTTTGGGTAGGATGTTTGGAATTGGCTAATTTGAATTTCACATATGTGAATTGCAAATTCACATAGATTTCATTTTCACACACAACAGTGCTGTACCAGCAGCAATTTATCAAAATGATATTCAACTAGCTAATAATTTTATATATGAGGAATTAATCAAATAATTGCATATATTTACTATTTAATCATTTCATTAATATTATTATATAGATGATTAATTTAATTATTAGGAAGATTATATTATTTTTGTGTGGAAGATACAGTAATTGTTGGGCTCAGTTTTGGTTATTTGCTTTGGTAGAAAGCAAATGTTTAATTTTTGATTTTTGTTAAGCATAAACATTTTCGTTTTTGTAAAGAATTTAAGTGATTTTGTGTAAATATAAGGTGTTAAGATTGCTCAGCCAGATATAAAATGCTGACATTTATTAAAATCGTTATCACATATCACTTTGTTGTATTGTGTCAAAGTATTTTGCAAATGTATGGCTGAATTTGATCAGCCAAAGAAAAATAAAATAACAAGGAACTTTGCTAAAGCATTTGTTGCTTTATAGTTTCTAAACTAGATTTTTGCAACTGCGTGAAAATCAAAAGGTTTCACCATAAGTCAAAAATAGTTTTGACTTTTGTTTTTTGATCTGGTTTGACATGTAGCTTTTAATTTTAGTGTTTCGACTTTTACCTCTTCAAAAATAGTTTTGGCAACCAACACAAATTGTACCATAAAAGTGTGCTTATGGATTTGCCAAAGCTTTCTAAGTATAAGAAAGAGACAACAAATTTGTGAAACAAGTTAATTGATGAGAATTGAATATAAAGGCTTATGATTAATTGACAAGCATAGCTAAAAAGTTAACTCAAACTTGGCCATAAATATTTTAGAAGTTGTATGACCATTTAATAACATTGTTTTCAAATTTTCTTTTAAGATTACATTGATTATTATATTTGATATATATTATGAGATTACAAACTAATTATGGAATTACAGTCTAATTACAATGTTATGGTTTTAATTATGACTAACACTCAGATGCTGTAATATTATGACATTCACAAATCAATTTGGGCTGCGTGTATTCATCATATTTATTTGCAAGATCTTGATGTAAACATGGTTACTAACTTGTAACTATAGAATTAAACAAAAATAAATAAATGGGATTTTAGAACAATAGTTCCCCTATCTGTATGTAAAGAAAAAAGTTGAGTAGATTCTTAGAAAATATATTCAGAAGAATTATTATCCCTTAAATAGTTTTTTGGTTATTGATGGCAAAAAATTTTTTCTATATATATATAAAACTTTTTCTGAGAGTATTGCTAATATATATGAACATGACCTTGAGATTCAGTCAATTGATTTATAAATAAATTTAGCCATTGTCCTTGTAGTTTTTATAAAATATTTAAAGTTGGTCAATCACTTTGTTGATCATTAAATCAACCAATAAGAATGCAAAATCATAATCAACAAATTAATTTGTGTTGCCATTGTTAATCTGATCCTCTGATAATTATAATTGTGAAAATGGAGTAAAATCACCAGCGAAATTAAAGATATCACTTTTTTAACTTTTTTAATTATAATTTATTCGAGGTCATATGAATTGATCGACGAGGGGACGAATTTTTCCCAACCAAATTTGGAAATCTCCCTTACTGTACTGTAACGTATCAAGCAAAATTCGTTAATTGATTGGTTGTTGCATTTGTATATCAATTCCAAATTTATACAATCCCGCATTGTCAAATTTTAGCCCCTGAAATCTTTTGATTCCTTGCATTCAAAAATTATAACTTCTTTAATTAACTTTTTTCAATAAACAAAAAATTATTTTTTATTTATTTAACTTTTTATTTTACAACTTCTTTTTATTTAACAACTTTCTTTTGACAAGCTCAAGAAATTTATTTTATTTATCAAAAAAAACTTATATAAATAATCTAAATTTATTTATTTTTTTTTTTAATCCTTAATCTGCACTCTTTTGTTTGAAGTTGGTTATTTATTTATAGTGGTTTTTCACACACACACACATCCACACACACACATACGTAAAATATATCTAAAAAGGTTTGAATTTTTATAGTTGTTTTTTTCTCGTTTTTTTTTTTTTTTTTTGATTTTGTTTATTCAAAATTTCGCCTGAACTAGATTTCGACGATTTCTCATTAACAAGCAAACTGTCAGACTATACAGTTATTAACACAACAACAGAAATGAATAATGGAGAACTTGGTAAGTAATCATTACATTTTACATATAATAAATAAATTTATCAATTTAAAGAATTATTTATAACGAATCTATATTCAGTTTCAAATAGTCAAAAAGTGGTTATTTATTGTTAAATTTTTTTTTACAATAAATATATACTTTTTACATTATAATTTATAACTCTTTAAACCCAAACTGCAATATATACATATTTATATATATATATATTTGACATGTATGATTTTTATTAAATTTTATAAATTTATTTATTAATAAATTTAAGTAGATTCGGGTACAGTCAACTCCCTTAAACAACAAGTTCATAATCTTCGACACGATCTAGCAGAAAGAAATGCATTGCTTAACACAGTACAAAAGCAACTTAATAATAATAAACGTCAACCAAATTCATCAAATGTTATAGCGACCAACGAATCTACGACTGGTAGATTTATTGAGCATTTACAAGTTGAAATAGACAATTTAAGAAAAGAATTAAATGAATCGAAAACTCAAGCTCAAACTGCAAAAATTTCTCGTGAAAAATCTGAACGACAAGTACAAGAACATACGGCAACACATCAAACTCTAAGGCTTGAGATTGATTCATTGAAAAGGATGCTTGAAAGAAAAGAAAGACAAACAAAAGAGTTGGAGGAGTCATCACGAGATCATGAAAAAAAAAGTACATATATGAAATTTGAACGTGATAATGCAAGCACTAAGCTTCGACAAGCAGAATTGAAGGTATCCGATTTGGAAAGAAAATTATCCGAAGCTTTGGCTTGTAAAGAAAAAGCTGAATACGAGTATAAACTTTTATCTAAAGAAATGCAAAGTTTCAAAGCTAGATACGCCAAAGATGTTGAAACTGTTAAACAAGAGTTTAAAGAGCTTCGCCAAGAATTAAATTCAACTTCAAGACATCTAGAGGATGTTGTCTTAATGGCAGGTGTACGTGTTGAAGAATTAACGTCTGAACGTAAAGTTAATGTGGATAATTTAGAAAGTGTTTATTCCAAATTGAAAGAAAACCAAGAAAAATACACAGCAGAACTAATTAAAGAAGTGAAGGAAATAAAAATAGATGTAGAAAACACGAGTAAAAAAACTGATGAATATGCAGATCAAGTCAGCAAAATGAAAGGTGAAATAACTGGAAAATTAAATTGGTTGAAACGTGTTGAACGTGTTCAACAAGAAGGTTGAGAAAATAAAAGTTAAGGATAAATATTTTTTTTTAAATTATTAAAAAAAATTAGAATAATTATAATTATAATTGACAATATAATTGAATTAATAACGACAATTTTTGAGTTCTATTTGTTTTATTATTTAATTAAATAGTTAAATTTGTAGACTCTAGGTGTAGATTTAAATATTTAAATATTAAATTAGTTAATTAGTATATGAATAATTTAGTTATTTTGGGTTTTTTGAGGGTTACAATATGACGATGTATTTATATAATAATAATGATATACAAAAAAATATTTATTTATTTAATTTATAATAATAATAATAATAATAATAATAATATTTTAAATAAATATTTTTATTTGCTATCTTTTATTTTTTTTATTTACTATTTAATTAATATAACGAATGGACCTGGACATTCTATTCTTTTTTATCGTAATAATAATGATACGAGAATAATGGTTTTTTTTTAAAATATTAGTAAAATCAAAATTGATTAATTATTAAAAAATAATATATATATAATAATGGTAGTTGGTTGATAAGAATTTTGATAAAAATTATTCATTGTTCGTTTAAATATTCTCGTTGATTCTATATGGACAATGACATTTCTATAACAACTATCGATATCAAGAAACACAACTAATTAATAGGCATTATGTTTGGATAAGAATTAACGACCATGCAAGAATATCTAAAGGTATGTCTTGGCATTTCTATCAGATATAAATCTTCAATGAACAATCTCGGTAAATACAATTTAATTTTTTCTGTGTAATAACATATAAAGAACACCATCATGTTTGGCCTTTGATCTTTGATCTTTCATTACACTATTCATAATAAGTGTTGAAATCTAATATCAGTAAAAAATTTATATTTACTTAATTTAGAATGATATGTATAAAATTTAACATATTGGCTTATTTATTTTAGATCTATACCAAATGTTCTTTATCATTAAAAGTTTCTGCGATTAGTGGATTTGTAATCTTGCCACTATAACGAGAACCAGCAACACCACAATCAAATAGAACACCTCTATTTCGATGAGTTATGTATGGCATAAAGTCAATTGTATAACAATTAGATAAGAGGCCTATCATTATATCATAATCATATAGACATTTTGACCAAAATCAGGATTATGATAATAATTCACAATGGGTTTTGGAAGTGGTTGTGCCTCATAACTGATACTTGATAATTCACCACAAGTTTTAGAATACCTTTATCACCATATTTGTTTAATAAAAGTTTTCATTATCCATTTTTTTTGCACAGGACCTTTCTCTTTTCGCGAACTTTTGTATTGTATCGTTCCTTCCTAAAAATATTCAATACTATCTTCAGCAGACGGTTCTACCTTATTGTTTTAAAAGGAATGGAATGGATTAAGTAATATGTATTTCTAAAATCTGGACTAGCACTTGTCACCTTTCTTCATTTTGATTAGGTAATTAATTGTTAATAATTCTTTCGCACGAGGAAAATTATCCATTGAAAAGAGAAATGACAACATGATAAGTTCCAAGATAATATCTTGTGCTAAAAATAAAAGTATCGATCGATTCAAAAAAAAAAAAATAAAGTTATATATAGTAATGTATTAGGTCATACGGGATCCAAGTATTAATATTAATTTAACATTACTCGGTAAATTACTAACGATGACTAGATCAGTCGAGTGTTAGCAGAATTAAATAATACCTAATTTACTTTTTTAAATAAAAGCTCGCGAGAAAATTTTCGCGGAACCATTAAACTTGTAATTTTTATTTCTCATTACATTATTATTATTAATACATGACAAATATCTTATTTATTTTTATTTAATGCCTTCTCTAATAATTTAAGAATCTCATCAGAATTACTTTTACTAAAATCTGGACAATCTTCCATGCTCACACCAATATATGGTCCCTCATGATCTCTAATATTAAGTTTTAATGGTTTAACTGACAAAGAGCATTTATTATCTTCTTGACCTTGACATTCTATTATAGCATCAGTTGGCGTTTTAGCAGGATCTGATATCCAAAATTCACTACCACTGTGTTTATAGTCGAGGAATTTTGGTGGTAATCTTGGTACTGCATCTTCAAAATTTACTATACGATTGAGTTTAAGTTGATTATCTACAAAATTAGCAAATTCTTGATTTCCAATACGAGGTGAACCATATGTGAAAATAAATAAATTTTCTTCAGAAACTAATTTTTTATTATTTTGTACCAAATCTAAGGCCGTAAGTGTAGCAATGGCTTTTTTTGCAAAAACAAAATATTAAATATTAAATATTAATATATAGATTGATTAAATAAATAAATAAGCAAATTAGTTTAATGAATAAAATTTATCTTACCACCGCCTAAACTATGACCAGTTACAACAACTTTAAAATCAGGATTTGTCTCCATGAAATTTGTTACTTCTTCAGTAACATCTTTTATTGATTCGAGAAATGCTTTAAAAAATCCTGTATGAACTTTCGCATTTGGTGCTGGAGGATAAGGTCTCAACACTAATGATCCATCTGTCAATATATTTCTAAAACTTGACTTTACGGTTCCTCTATAAGAGACAATGAGTTGTTTTGATGTTGAATCTTTAGCAATAAAAACTGTAAATTTCAAAAATTAGTAATCGTAATAATAATATAATAATAACAATAAGATTTTTTTAATTTCTTTTTACCTTGAGTGTCTGTTTTGGGAGCGTTAATTACTTTAATAACAACAGTTTCTGGCACTGTTTTACAAGTTGGACAATCCCATTTAACAATATCTTCAACTCTGCAGTAAGCTGCACTAGCGTAATTTGCAAATGTTGTAAAAGTTTTTATTTGTTCATTTGATATTGACTTTATTTTGCTAACTGGTCTTGCATTAGTACTTTGAATAACTGATGACAAAACCAACAAACATATCAAACCCATCAACATCAATGGAGTATTTTGATTACGGAATTGTTTACTAGAATAATTAGTAGCCATTGTTTTGTTTATTTATAAATTTTATCTATTTTCTAATTAAAGTCTATTTTTAAATCAGTTTTCTAAAATTTAAAGGATAGAATGTATGTATGTATGTATGTAATGTATGTATGTATGTATGAATGTATGGATGGATGGATTAATGGATAGAGGATGGAGTAAGGAAGGAATAAATGTGTAGATGGATTAAGTGAAGGTGAAGATAAAATCAAATACAATACAATTGTATATGAAAGGAATGTGAATATAGAATATGGTAAAAATAAGAAATTAGTTGATGGTAAATGATTTCGAAACGATTATTTTTACGCATATTTATAAGATTTTTTCTTTTATGCATTTGTGCTTTTTACGGTATTATACATCATCGGCTATTTTTGTTGCGTGAACAATGTCCGTGTAACCCCGAAGTTTTAATTTTAATATTTGCTTTGTTTTATAACTTTGGTAAATTAATAAATCAGACACTGGAGTACATAATTTTTAATACATTGTTTGTTTATATCTTCCTATTTTAGTAAAGAATGGACAATAAAGACGTCAATTCAAAAAAATAGGTCATTTCGCAAGTGTAAAAAATTTTTTCATTGGTCAAAACTACTTTTACGTGATATTTTCCACTCAAAATTTTGCGTTGTGCAATATATATTAATATGTATAAACCATGATTTAACAACTGACTAAATTTAGTATTATAGTGAGTGGGGTGTTGGTTTTAAAAGACCGAACGAATTATAGGACCAGCAGATCTCTCTTAATAAGGAAATTTTGAATAAAATTTTTTTGTCTTCGTTTATATCCTAAAATTCAATGCAATAATAATAAATAATTTTATAAGTTAAAATATTACATATTCCAAAGTTTTATGGATATGTGATTCAGCCTTTTTCGCTTTAATATTTTTTATATTTGAATTTTTATTTTTATATTTTTATTTATTTATAACTCATTTTTATTATTTATTTCTTTATTGTCCGTTTATAAATTCAGTTATAAAAAAGTTACTATATATATATACTTTGTCTTGTCTTGTAAGATAAATTTTTTTTGTGTATACAAACAAATAAAATAAATCTCTGATGTATTTTTTTGTTGTTCTTATGTGTAACATTTATTAAAATTCCTTTTGTTTGTATTAGTTAGTATTGCCTGAGTCTTGGATAATAATTTCCGCGAACATGATTTATCGAAACTATCTATCATTATTGTTCATTTCAGATTAATTAAGTATAAATTCATTAAATAATTCACTGTCTAGAGTTACTCCCTAAATAAATCCATAAAATAAAAATAAAAATAAAAATAAAAGTAAAAAGAAATAAAGAAAATATAAAATAATTATACACGGGATTGGTATGAAGACTAGCCCTTTTGTTACTTCATTGTTAAAGATAGGTTTATTGTTATTGTAAAATACAAAAATCAAAGGCAACAACAAGAACAACGACAACGACAAGGACAAGGGCAATGACAATGACAATGACAATGACAATGACAATTTTTTAGCATGCTTATCAGGTACATATTTTTTTTTTAAGATGATCAGGGTAATTGCATACGTTCATTTATATGTTTTAAAGGTTCAACCACCTGGTTCCCTTACTCTGGAAACTCTTGGTGATGTAGTATTTTGTTCAAATTTAATACCACCCTTTTAAGAAAATCCCAAGTTCTTTGAAAATAAAATTTTAGAATTAATATTAATGATGAATGTTTTATTACCGATTTTGTCATCTCCGATTTATTTTCAAGTTTGATAAATAAAAGACTTTATTCTTGGAGGCAAACATTATTTTTTCACTATATCTAATATAAAAGTTTTTGTAAAATCCAAAATACATATCAATAAAAAAATAATGGCAGAAGAATTTTAAACATGAAATTAAATATATAAAACTTTATTAATAAAACTATGTCACTAAACGCTTTAAACTGATTCATGAATGCTATTATTTTGGTTTATGATGTTATTTAACTAAAAATTAAATTATTAAGATATGAAATTTCTATAATAAACTGATCAGCGTACCATAAAGTGTGCTTACAGATACAAGAAGGAGGCAGCAAGCAGGACAACTTTGTAAAATAAATTAATTGACGAGCATTGACATAAAAGCTTGAGAGTGTAGCTAAAAAGTTAACTCGAACTTGGCCATAAAACGTAAAATAATCGAGTTTGACCAAAAAGCTACTTTCGAATATGTAATTCACATCAAAATACTATTGGGTTAGCCTTTAAACAATCTTTAACCAGACTTAAAAGACCGGTCTTTAGGACTGAGACCGGACCAATACAACCCTAATTTTACTCTCTGAGTTTAAACACAAGAAATGTCATAACGTAGTTACTATAGAGGAATCACAATGCAAATGTTAACCTAGTCACATTTTCCGATTTTTCTCAAGAATATACTAGTACTAGTAAAACATGTGGATATCGTAGACTCATCAATCAAAAATCTGGTTCTCTTAAAGTATATTTGCAAATAAACTATCGGTAGAAATGTAAAATGACCCCAGAAACTACATAGATAGGTTACTATTACTCTTTTCTGGGTAAATTTAATCAATATAAAAAAAATTGAAAGGTTAGAGAAAATTTTGGGTAAATTAATATGGATGGTTTGAAGGGTTAGAACTTTTGTAAGGTGACAAAATGAGTAAATCGAATACAATCCTCATTTTTGGGTAATATTATCAGGGTGCAAAATTCCAATTGAAGTTTATTAGAAAATTTCCGGAAGCAATAGATTTTTCTTTTGGTAGAGGTAGCTCAAGGTATATTTTGTAAATGTCAATACTTCCAATGCCTTCTTTGTATAAAATAAAAAATTATTATTTTGACATTTACAGTTTACAAATAAATGATTTATTAAATCCAGAAGAAACTTCTAATGATATTATTTTTGATGCTGAACTTACTGAACTGAATTACGAAAATGAAATGAAAATCAATTGAATAAAAAATAAAAATCAATGCTTACAAACAAAAATGTTTATCTGAATATAAATGGCACATTGTTGTATTCAACATAAAAGAAAAAATCAATTTGCTCAAGAAGGTTTGTAATAGAATGATTTCTAATGTTTAAGAAAGTCAGCAATAAAAATCAACCCAATCCAAGGATCTACAACGAGGGTTAACCTTACCATTTGAGACGTTGATCTTAAGGTTAAACCTCTTACTAGTAATCTACCAATTAAAATTGGGTTACACATAACCGCCAAACCATCCAGACGCCCCTGTTGGAAGGTTGACATGTATAATTGTGATTAATAATAATTATTATTCTTTAATGTCAATGATCCACAAGGTGTCAGAATTTGCAAGTTTAGAATCTAATGGATCAAACCTTATAAGATTCATCTAAAATCAACTAGAAATAAATTATATTATTTAATTAGAATTTGCAAATGATAATAATTTACATATATATATTGCAAATATTTACCCTAAATCTAATTAAGTCAATTAAACAACATCTTATGTAGCAAAACCAGAAAATCATTTAGAAGGATTTATTGAAAAGAGCTTGTGTTTTGGGTAGGTATGGGGAGTTTGGTTTTGTGGAACCTAAAGATGAAAACCACCATTAGCTGCAATTCAATTTTCATATGCTGCAACTGTAACCACAACCACGATTCAATTTTTAGATGCTACAATTAATTGAGAAGCAATCTTTAGTGGAACCAGTCAAACAGTTAATGGTGCCAATTTATAATCTTGATTAATCAATATTCTCTTAATTTCTACAAATGGATTGACTAATGTTAATATTATTTTTTTAAGAATCTAATGAATTAAAAGAAATAAATATATTTATTAGTTACATTATTCAATGTTTTAAAAAATTGTGATTTTATACCCATATGCACTCTCAGATACAATGGTGCATACATTATGTGGATATTCAAATCTAATTCTGTTTAATTTTATATGAATAAGTTGTACTTGGAATAAATGCAATCAATAGTTCAATAAATAATTTACATTAAGCTTTAATATCTATCAGACAAGTGGCAGAGTTTTAGAAGTTATTAGTAAGCAATCTTAATCCAATCCATTCTAAATTTAAATTTATAAATACAGACATAGTTTACTTTAATATCCAGAATAAGGGGATTTCATGTACATTCTAACACATTTTTTTTATCTTTGTTACGTCTTTCACTATTTGCATCACTCAAAATCAAAATTATTTTTTAAAAACTCATGTTTTTGTACCTTTTATATAAAAAGATACTTTTTATTGAAGAGTAAAATGTTGAGTATTGGTGCATATAAGACAGAAAGAATATGCACCTCGGGATATGACTCAGTGAAATAACTTTCATTTCTTTAAATAAATTCTAGCTGAAATTCCAAAAATAGATGGTTATAATGAATGTTGAAACCATTTTTTTAAATCTTACTATGTTTTTTTTGATTATTCTTAATATAAAATATCCCATTCATTCTGTTATGCCATTGCTTTCAAAATTTTCTAAATTGTTATAATTATTTAGAACATCTCAAACATTGTTTTTTTTCTTGATATCTTCTACCAAACTGGTAATCATAATACTGACATATACTAGAGAAGTGGATAAGGCTTAGTGGGAAGCCTGCTGTGATGGACATATTGCATAACAAAGCATACCCGAGCAGATTAATCCAACTGTTTCTAATTTTCTTTTCACTTCAAAACCAACAGGTTATAAAATGTATCTTTATAATTTTAGTGCCATTTTCTCCTTTGTAAATTTTTTCAACTTCCCCATATTCATATTCCATCAAGTTATATAGAAGGTCACTTCACCTCCCCATTTACTTCCTATGGTACAGTGTTCATTTTTCTTGAGAAGGTTGCCAGGCTGGCAGACTCTCATCTATTGCAAAATAAATAAATTAGTTCAAAAGTTTTTGTATAATTATTATTTAAATGCTCATTTATCTTGAATTACTTGCATCTTCACCTCTAAACTTTTTAAATTTATTTTCAAATAGTATGTTATTCCTCTAAGAAAACAAAATTTTAAACAATATAATTTGAACTAATGGTTTGCAAACATAATACTTACCCTCATGTTCCTAATATATCTGCCTTTTAGCTTCTTCTTTTTCGGGCATTGTTTTTATAGAGAAAATATGAAACCCCATTTTTTTTGGAATGAGACGAAGGATCTAAGACAAGGGTAAGGTAATCAATCACAAAATCAGGTGACTAATATTTTCTGCCATTTCTGCGGCTTTCTGCTTAACGCCGAAGATCGTTATCCCTAGTCCCTATTACAGAAAAAAGATATTAATATTATAGTAACCATTTTAGTGAGTGCGTAGGCTTTTGCAGATAAATTAATTAAAACTTTCCCAAGGAGTAAAGTAGTAACAGTAACAATTATCGAAACTATATAAAAAAAATGGATTTTGAAAAACTCATACAAGAAAAAAATGTTTTGAATTTTTTTATATTAATTTTGTGTCTCTTTCTTCCAGTTTATTTTGTTTTTTATTCTTATTTTCATTATAAATCAAAAAATAAAGATGAATTATCATCATCGGGTGGATTTATTCCTTATCTACGCAAATTACATTCAACTCAAGGTCATGTAGTAAAGCCTGAAGGACCACTTTTTGAGAATACTATTTCCGTGACAGATCCTCGGATTATAAAATCAACATTATCAATAGGTGATAGGCCTAATTTTTTGTTCAAATTTTTGGAACCAATGTTTGGGCAAGATAATTTTCAAATATTTGAAGCTGATAGAGCTGCCAAATTTCGTGAATTGGTTGGGCCAGCTTTAGGACATGAAGGTTATAAATATATTTATAAATAAGTATACTGTATCTTTGATTACAATATATATATTCATTTTTATTATTGTTATTATTATTAAATTAGTTATGTTGACAAAATATAATCAAATGAGAGATATTGGGATTGAATTGATTAGTCAATGGGAAAAAATCTTGAATTCAAATAAAGATGCCATATTTAGAATGCAAGATGAATCACTTGAGTTTTCTTTACGGGCAACAATGAGGGCAATCATAAGGTAGGTAACAAGAGGAAAAAATCACACCTATAAACATTGTATATGATTTTTTTTTTTTTTTTTTACAAATTATTTCAATAATAGTATAGATAAACCACAAGATCTTGATTTAAAAGCATTCAAACATGCATATGATATTGCATTAAGTGGTTTATTTGATAAACAATTTGGTATGCTGGAAGCATCACGTGAAGAAGAATTTCAAAATTCTATTAATTATTTACAAGAAACTTTAAAGAATCTAATTTCTAAAAGAAGAGGAAGGACTAATGTTAATGGTGGTGAAGATGTATTGGTAAAAGATATGCTTGACATTTTGGTATTAGCAATTGATCCTGAGACAAATAATCCTTATACTGATGAAATGGTAATTATTTATTTATATTATTATTATTACTTATTATTTGATTAGTATTTAACATCTAATATTTTTATTGTTGCATTAGATAAATATGTTTATTAGTATATTTATTGTTGCTGGATATCATACAACTGGTATAGCAATTTCTTGGACTATATTCGAATTAACACAAAATATTGAAATTCAAAAAAAACTTCAAGAAGAAATTGATCAAGTGTTAAAATGTCATTTACCCACATTTGAAGGTAACCAATCATAATAATAGTAGTGCCTTCACATGCACCAATTTTTGATAGGATTAAAATTTTGGATAGGTTAAAAATTAATCTGTAATCAATTTTAAAAGTAAATCCTATCCTAACTCTGTAACCAAATTTTAATCTCATCTGAAAATTGACATATGTGAAGGTACATAATAATATTCATATATTATTTAACATTTATCACAAAGATTAATATATAATTATTTTTAAGATTTATCAAAAATGGATTACTTGACTCAAGTTGTTAAAGAATCTTTGAGAGTTCATCCACCTGGAGCATTTTGTGCACGCTTCTTAAAATCAGATATGAATGTTGAAAAAATTACAACAACAACAAAATCTTCATTGTCATCTTCATCAATTGAACCTCACAAGATTGATAATAGTCTTTTATTAAAATCAAATACAACCATCTTATATCCAATTCCATTGTTACATGAAAACCCAAACTTTTTTGAAAATCCATTGGAATTCAAACCATCAAGATTTGCCACCACCACCAAAACTATTAAACCATCAACTTATTGTCCATTTGGCTTTGGTGCTAGAATTTGCCCAGCTGAAAGACTTGCATTGTTAGATGTCAAAATGATGATTTGTCTTATCTTCCAAAAATTCAATGTTGAATTAGCAATGAACTTAAATGATGTTCAGAAAGAAGAAAGATTTGTTGTTATGGCTAAAAATGATATAATGGTAAAATTAACTTTAAGGAATAGATAATATTATTCTTGTCATTATTACTATTATGATTACTTTGATGTAAAATATGATTAATCATCAATAACTTTATATTATTATTACAATTATAAATATAAATAAATAAAATCAATTTATTTTTTTTCATTAATCAAATTTATTTCACATGCACATTTTACAAAGTCTTGTGATTTTCTCATTATCATTGAATTTTATAATATTTCCCAAGCAAACCAGTTTTTTATCAAACAAGAGGACCTAGGAGAGTAAAAACCACAGATGAAGAAGGGGAAGAGGCAAGTGAAAAGATTGTTTCACTAGAGTCATCAAGATGATGGCCAAAATCTTTTATGAAAGAGAATGCTCAAATAAAGAAGGTCCTATATATA
>CAJVPN010001088.1:0-17750 GCA_910592215.1 Entrophospora candida
TATACATGATAAAAAACGAAATAAATTGACAAATGATCGTGTTTTTAAATTAGTTTATATATATTTTAATAATAAATGGAAAACCCCAAAGATAAGTAAAGTTACAAATGTAGGTGAAGATATTGATGATAGTGATGATGACAATAATGATGGTAGTGATGATACTGTTGATGATAGTGATGACAATGTTGATAATGTTGATAATAGTAATATTGACAGTGATGATGAAAAAATGTTAAAAGTAGTATAATTTTTCTTTATTAAAAAAAAAAATGCACTGGCACGATGCACATGGAATTTTGAAATTTCATGCAATTTCCCATCCCTATGTGTATATATAAATGATTAAGTTGTGGTTTTATTTATGAATTAACTATTTTGTATAACGATAAATGATTTCATGGTTTGAATGTACTCACATAGCGACACATTCGTAAACTTGAATTTTTTCTTGATTGCTTGTGGACAGGAACGTCGTGGCTGAATGTAGAAGGTTGAATTCCGTGCGCTAAATGGCCCGAGAGAAATTTCTTTATATTAGTTACGAAAAAAAAGTGGAAACGAATAGACTATTGTTTGTCATTTTTTGCTCTTTGCGACGAAGAAGACGTAGTCCAAACCCAACCTAACTTTAATGTCGACGTGTGTTAAAATAAGTAAATTTTTGTTCGATTGTTCGATTGTGTGATTGTGTGATTGTGCGATTGTGTGATTGTGCGATTGTGCGATTGTGTGATTGTGATTGTGTGTAAAAGCAAAAGTTCACATTGTGTTCTCGTTTGTATACTTGTTCTTTTCTTACGCTAAAAATAAAATTTTTATTTATAAAAATTAATTTAATTAAAGTAAGTATGAGTTATCCACAACATTCAGTTATTAATAATAACGATGATGATGACTATAATACTACTATTAATGACAAGGAATATCAAATAATCAGGTTGGCTGTTGATTATTTATTATTGTTGCAAGAATTTTGTTTTTTGTTTCTAATTAAATATATGTGTGCGCATACATAAAATGCAGAAAATTTAATTATGGAAGAAACCTTAATGTGTTTAGAGTGTATAAGAAACCTATTGAAACAGAATATTATATTATAAAAAGATATGACAATATTGTTTCATATAAAAGAGAAGTAGATGCATTAGTTTTATTGAGTGAGGCAAAGGTAATTCTTGGGTACATTGCTATGAACAAGACAAATATATGTTGTATTTAGATTTTCTTTTTTGTTAGAATATTATGCAAATTGTAGATCGTGATCCATCTAGAATGGTAGTTGTTAGTGAATGTGCACTATATGATTTAGAAACTTTTTTCAAACACCAGACATGGACCCAAAGACAAGCAGAAAAGGTGCCAATAATAAAAGTAAGTTGCTCATAAAAATCTAAAATCTAAAATCTAAAATCTAAAACTTAAAATTTATATTACATGTATCTTAAAAACATTTCGTAGGACATTGTGGCAGCATTATCTGAATGTCAAAATCAAAATATAGGTAATTATTTATATATTAATATGCATATTTAATTATTCATTTATTTATGTTGATGAAGCAGGACCCCGCAAATTTCATAGATAGGTTACTGCCGCAGCTGGTCAAGTTCATATTATAAATTAAAATTTTTTGTCAGTGATTATAATAGGGTCAAATTATAAAATTTACGAATGTAATAATAACAGGTCAATTAATTTATTATTATCCATCAAAAAGGTTGGTTAGGTTTAATAGGGAACCAAAAATTTCGTGTAACAAAATTTTTTCTTTATGTGCTCATTCAAAAAACACATCAAATCTTTTATATTAAAAAAAAAATTATAAATTATAAAAATTAGTGATTAACATCAGTTAAATCAATCAATTGGTAAAATTTATTTTTGTTACAACAGACAGTTTCAAAATTTTTAATGTTGGTGTATATTATGGGTCAAATTATGTTCTTTTTTCTAATGTTAATCCAAGCCTTAAGGGTCAAAACATATAACAAACAGGAATTTTTGTTGCCGACTTATCTATGAAGTTCGTGGGGTTCTGATGAAGCTAATTCTCATTTCTCATAAATAAATTAGTTCACTTGGATTTATCACCAAAAAATATAATGTATTTTTATGATGAAAACTGGAAATTGATAGGTTTTGATTCTGTATGTACAGCAGATAAAACCCAGGTGTCTAAAACCACAACAATAAAATATCACAGTCCTGAATTAATACAAGCTGAAAAGGATGGAGGACATAAAAAAGCACAATTTTCCATGGATATGTTCTCATTTGGATTAATTTTATATTACATTGAAAATGGTTATTGGAATATTACTGATCAAAAATGGCCTGATAAAAAATTATTAATAAATACTACTGAGGATCCTCACACTGTTTATGTTATTGAGAATTTGTTGGAAAAAAATGTTAATAACAGGTATAAATCCATTTTAATGTTTTATAGCTTTTATATTATTATTTACATACACACAGTTAGTTAATCATTTTCTTTTTCTATAAAATCATTTTAGAATGACTTTAGTTCAATTTAAGGTAAGAACAAAATTTTATTAGAAAAGCAATTACTTTTTTAAAGTTTATTAATGTTGTAATTTTTTATAAAGGAATCAATATATTATGAGAAACTATCAAAAGTCAATGTTCAAGGTGATTTTAACCATGCCCAAAATAAAAACCATTGTAGAAAGCAACTATTCTTTTCTTAGTATGAGTAGGTGTGATAAATAATAATAATCTTTTTCTATTCTTTGTTTCTTTAGAACAGACTTATCATGAAAAATGTAAAGTGCAAATTGAAAAAGAGGCCAAAAAACTTAATCCAGATATAAAAGATGATGAACTAAAACAAATGAATTTTGATTTACAACAGGTGGAGTTTCAAATTATAATTATTATAAATATAAAATTTGCATATGAATAATTATTATGCTGTTGTATGTATATAGGAACAATTCTTAGAAAGATATCATCAAGAAATGAAAATAAGTTTGAAAGATATGAATAAGAAATTAGATGAGGTTAAGACCTCTGTGTTAAACCTCACTGAAACAATTCTGCGAATGGTATTTATTATTTGTAATTTGTTTGTTTGTTTGTTTATGGTCAATCATGTGATTAACACATGAATTTTAGTTAATGAAAACACAGAATGAGAAAACACCTCGAGTTTTTATAATAGTGCCTGAACATCATGAGTTTAAAAATCCAATGTAAGTAAAATTTACTAGATTTATCATTTGATCATAAAAGAACATTTTTCAAATAATTATTTTGTAATTATTTTTTGCAGGTCCTGGTACACAAATCCATTCAGAATGTATTTTGTATGTGAACACAATGATCATTGGCATGTACCAAAACAAGAGGGCTATATAATCGGAAAAGTTCCTGAATTCATTAAAAAATATGGACCTTGGATACAATTGTGGTAAAAATTTTTAATTAAATTAACTGGTACAAATTACAAAAAATGAGTTTCTTTAAAATTGAGTAATAAATAAATTATCATTATTAGCATTAAAGCCTTAGTATTTGGATCATGCATTGAGACTAGCAATTTATTTCCACAAGAAATAAACAATGTTCTTTTAGGAACATTTAATATAAAAATTGGCAACAGAAATGAAGTTGTACAATATTTTCAAGAAATAATTGATACAATTGGTGTTGGAGTAAAAGAAATCAATGATACTAATCCTGATTTAGTTCCATTGGAACATGATAAAGAAAGTAATTGTCAAATTTTAAATGCTTCTGGAATACATGCTTTAGCAAGTAAGTAGATTCATGAAATTGTCTCCCTAAAAACACTATGATTTTTATCATAACTAATTACAATTATAATTATTCTTTGCTTTGCATAGGTTTTGTTAAAAGCAAACAAAAATCTGGAAATTTTGGAGGCTTAGTCCAATGCATAAATAAAAAAAACCAGAATGTCATATGGTTATGTGATGAGCATCAAAATGATAACAGTTATATACACTTTCCAAATCGCCCAGCCAAGCCATTTTTTCCAAATTCATCTCTTCCAAACTCTCCAGCCCCTTCAGCCCCTCCAACCCCTACAAACTCTCAGATCCTTTCAGCCCCTTCAACCCCTCCAAACTCTCAGATCCTTTCAGCCTCTCAAACCCCTATTCAATCTCTTCGCCGTCCAACACTTCCATCTGACAAATATCAAGACAATTTTCATCAAGAAGTGCCATGTTCATCACTGCCTATTCCATTAGCTAGATCAAATTCCAAAGATTCGATTATTATTATGAATATTGATAGCCTGGTTCCATTGATGAAGTTGGTTAATGACATTCTTCTAGATGTTTTTAGTAATGCATCTGAATGCATTCATTTTGACACTGATGAAACTAAAAAAGTTACAAAAGTTACACAATATATGCATGAAAATTTGGAAAATCTTAAGGATCTTCATCAGAAATGGGATTCCAGTGATCAAAAAAAGCTCTTACAAACCATACTAGAAAGGTATATTATTGGTTATGTCTATTTTTTAACAGTGATTTATCGATATTGTTATGGTATGTAAAATTATTTTAATTAATTAATCATTTAACTTTCTGCTAAAAAAATTTTTTTTTTAATTATTTACATCTTCTCTTCTTAAAAAAAAATACATAAGTAAAAGCAACAAACAAACTCATGGGCCAAGTAATTAATTATTTCAATGATCCACCAGTTGTTAATAAGTATTTATATAATTGATTTATGTCAATTGAAATTTACTATTTTGATTTTAATTTTAATTATATCTGATATAAATATGTTGTTTTTGTTTTAGGATTTTTAGGATTATTAAAGAAACTAATGCATTAAATGAATTTTATGCTGGGTTAATAAAATGTTTGGAAAAGAATAATCAAAATGACATTGAACAAAATTTAAATAAACTTAATTCAAGTTCTAAGACTTTAAATAAAATTTCTCAATCTAATAAATTTATAAATCAAAATATTTTAAAAGAATGGTATATAACATCTACAATTTTTGTTGATGGCAGAGAAAACGAAAATGAATTGAATAACATCAGCAGTAACTTAGCCTATAATAATGACAACAAGTGTGAAGATAAAACACTCTTTAATGATATTTTAGTGATAAAAAATAGAAGGTTAAAAGAAAAAATTCTGGTTTTTGGAAAAGAGTTAGATTCCAGATGTTTCAATAATGAAGATAATATAGATTGCATAGAGAAAGAAATTTATATGTATAGTGAACAAAATTTGAATGGCTCAGATTATATTTTAAAATTTCTAGGGTTCACTGTAGACAAATTCAAACCAATACTTCATTATGAATATGCTAACTATGGAAATTTGTACAATTATTTAAAAAACAATGAAAATTTGCCTGAAAATGAAAAACTGACTTTGGATGCCAAACTAAGCTTGTCTTTAGATGTATGTTTTGGACTTGAATTTCTACATGAAGTAAGTTTATGAGTTATTTATAACTTTATTTTTTTGCACTTTCTTCTATATAAACATTCCTTTAATTCTCAACCTATTTCTTTTTTAAAAAATTTCATTAAAGAAACGCATTTTGCATTTGGACTTGAGGAGTAGCAATATATATCTGTTTAAAAGTGGATTCAGGGGTGAATTTCCAAAACCAAAAATTTCCAATTTTTTATACAGTGTATATATGTCAAATAAGCACACAATTGTTAAACCATGTTTACCAAACAGTATCAATAATCAAGTTAGGAAAAGATGGCATGAACCACAGCGTTTACACAATGAAAAGCATTGCTGCACAGTTGAATCAGATTATTATAGTTTGGGAATGTTGATTTGGGAAATATTTAATGCAACAGGTGCTTTGCCATATGAGGAAATAGAAATTGAGCATTTATATGAACATTTGAAATATAAAAATGCATGTGAAATTTTTCCAAAAAACTTACTACCACAATATTCATCTTTGATAACTAGAATAACTAAGTCATGGGAGTATGATATTAGTAAACAGACAACTTTAGCCACTATGATTTCAACATTAAGAGGTTTTCACAAGAAAAAAAGAAGAACCTCATCAACAAAATGCATATTTCGAACAGGTATATTATTATTCTTTCCATCAGAAATTTTTTATTTATATAAATAATATTCACAAAATTATGATATTAATGGTTTTTTTTAATAGTAATGAATCAACAATACTTGACAAAATCTGAAGAAGCAATTCAAAAATATAGTGAAATAGTTGAATCATATAATTGAATTATATATTTTTGCCTTTTTTTCAAAAACAAAAAAGATTATATATACAGTATATACTGTAATTATTTAAAGTCAATATAATAATATTGAAAGTTAAATTTATATAATAGGAGAGTGTGTTGTAATTAATAAACATTTAAAATCATTCATATTTTTTCTGATAATAATTTGGTTTTGTCTAAATGGTTCTTCTGGTATTGAGAAATGTGTTTGTAGTTTAATCTTTGGATATTTTTTGTTGTTTCTTTTTATTAGATCATATATTTTTAGAGTTTCTTGAGTATAGGGACATTCAGTATGGTATAACTCTTGCAAAAAGTATGGTATGGTATTGTATAAGTGTAATAAAATGGTTGTATACCAATGCTTAAATCTAACATACTTCCCTTCACACCACCAAAAAAGGATTTAGAATAAAATTTTGTGTGACTTGGTACGGAAAAATATGGGCTATACCATACCATACCATACGTTCTGCAAGAGTTATACCATACTGAATCTCTCCCTACTGGAGTTTCTTTTATTCCAAACTAAATTGGTCAATTAATTTAGAAATCATTAAATTTGATATTAAATATAATGATACTAATAATAATATACTTACTGCTAGTTTTATCATTAGTTATATTCTACTGATAGAATTGAATCCTGGACTGTCCTCTTTAATAGGTAATGATACTATTGTGAGCATGTAAAATACAGCTTGTGATATGTCCAATAAATATATAAAATAGAATATAAAAGTCCAATATATAAATCTCCCTGTATCCACACACAGCTCAGGGTTCTCAATACAGTCAACCCCCTAAATACCCCCATAAATGCACACCCTCTCTAAATACATGCTTTCACTCATTCCCAAGCTTGGGACTTAAGAGATAAATGCACCCCTCTATACCTGCACTGCACAGTCTTTTTTCATTCCCAACTATATATATAAAACCACCCTCCTTAAATGCACGCCCGTGACTTTCACGGGGTTTTATGCATTGTTAATTGTGTAACCTTAGAAAATTTTTACTTTGGCTTTGACTTAATTCCCAAAATCTCAATTTTTAATTGTATCTTGACTCAATTACTTATATGTTTTTCATATGACTCAATTAATTACATCAAAAAGTCACCCAATTGAGTCAAGTGTAAGCATGTTAGCTGAAGTTGGCTCTCCTAATAATGGTGAAATAGTTTTTCATAAATGCTGAAGTTAATTTTATTAGTTGCCAAAATTGTATCTGAAGTTATTTGGACTCTTTAATTAAATATTAAAAGGCTGGGTAGATTTTTTATGTCTATTGATACAAAGAATATTGTAAATCCAAAATTGCTTACTAAAATTGATTTTTTCAAAAATCATTTTAACTAACATTCTTATCAATCTATTTCTACCATAGTTAACAAGTTTGGAAATTGTCCATATAATGAACAAGCAAAATCAGTTAATTCTCTTTAAAAATATTAACTTAAAAAAAATAAATACAATGGAACAAATTACAATAGATAGATTCATGTCTTGAATTTTTTTTTGTAATTTAAAAATTTTAATTAGTGTCACATGAGTCACCAATATGTGCAGCCAATAAAATGCTTTAATTCCCTAAATGCACGCTCCCACTCATTCCCAAGGGAGTGCACTTAGGGGGGTTGACTGTACCCTGTACCAGGCCTCTGTATATTTACTTGACTGTTCACATTGTAACTAGAGTGATGGCGAGTGGCAATAACCACCATTCTTATGATAAATAAACACTTACTCATTTTGATTTTGATTTTTTTCCTTTATTCTTTTTTTAAAGGCCTTTGGTGGCATTGTTTTTTGTTTTTAAAAAAGAAACTACAGTCGGTGCTCGATATAGTGAAGTTTTGGCTAGTACAAATTTGAAAACTATCTTCAGAAAAATTGAATTTTATTGGATATTAATGCAGATAGTTTCCAAATTTGTACTAGCCAAAACTTCACTATATCGAGCGCCGACTGTAGAGTGACAACCATTCTTTTAATAAACACTTATCCAGCAATAGCATAGTGGAAATTTGAAATGTTACATTAATTTTTTATATTGTGCAACTTAACTTTACAATACACGGCAAACATTCTGCCAATAAAAAGTAAGTGATAAACTAGATTTGAATTGGATCTGAACTTGATCTCCAATTTAGAGAAGTAATAACTATATACTGGTGAAGTTTCAAGAGCAATGGGTTCTGTATAACATTTAGTAAGAAAAAACTTCCACTATGCTTCCAGCAATCTCTTTTTCATTATTTTCTCTTTTTCTATGTTTAATATATTTTTTGGCATTTTTGAAATTGTAAAAAAAGCATCACATTAAAAAAATAAACACGTAAACAAATATAGTTCTACTAGTATAAATAAATATATATTCGAAATTGTATTATTATATATTTTATAATGGCCCGAAATAGAGGTCTGCCTTTGACAATTGCGAATAATATTAATATGCCTAAAATCACTTATTATGTTTATTATAGAAAAGGGTCTGATGGCATACTATCCGGAGGCCCTATTTTATATGCAAGCTATCACTATACTAAATAAAATCCGGTTTGAATCCGGTGCTACAATTATAAACCGGAAAACCTAGTTCTTTAAAATAATGTTGGGGATAATTGTCCAAATTTAGAAATGTCTTTGTTCCAGTTTCCAGCCTCCCAGTCTTCCAGCGATCAACAAGATGAGTCATTTTTTTATCTATTTTTTTTTTCTTTGCGTTATTTTGATTTAAAACAGTTTTCTAACTTTCAATCCAAGAAGAAATCTCTCCGAAATAAGTAAAAAATAAAAATTGATATATTCGTGTTTTTACTCAAACATAATCATTTAATTAATTAAAGTTATTTATTTATTAATAACCAGAGATACCTTTTTGTGTTGATATATTGATAGTATTGGTAACATGTTATCTTTATTTCTTTGATAAAAAATAATATACATTATGGTAATTATGTTCGCCATAATAATAATCAATCTTGACCAATATTCGTAATTATATTATATATTAATATATTAAATTTAAGAAAAGTCAAAGGTAAAGGTAACAACCAAAGCCATTGAATACGTGAAAAACTGCACTTGGGCATCAAAAAAAAAAACGATTCTTTGGAAATTACTTTGGGCCCAAATATTTAAAAAATTCTGATATCCCTTAAATACAAAGACTAGCATAACCTCACGATCTAAGTGTATGATGGTACAATCAAATTTCAGAGGGTTACGTTGGCTCTAAAATTTGTTAAATTGCATTGTTATCAAGGAGACTGTCAAAGTCTCTCACTTGTTTGAAGCCTCTGACTTGTCGGTAATTCACATCTCGTAGAAGAAAGCGCCTACATGTTCATGAAAGGGAAATCTTATTAAATCTGATACACCTAAGATCAATCAATATTTAGATTTAATATCATTATTATTCAGAAATAGTTTTTCAAATTTGATTACTTGAATATTTCTTTCATTTTGCATGGCCTTGGTATTATTGTTACTTGGGTGATGCACTTTATTTATTTGATACGAAAAACAATATACTAATACGTATAATCTGCATGAATTATTGACAGAATCAGGTGTTTGCGTAGAATATACATATTTTTATTGTATTGTCAAATGAAAGTATCAGAGATTGATTTTAATCGGTTGATTTAACTGATTAAAATTGTTTAATTCATTTTTATCGCAGTACAAATTTAATTTCCACGCAATAGTTTTCAATAAGAATTTGAGAAATTGGAATTCCACCGAAGTCCATTACGGTCTATTGTGACCTCTAAAATTAGTCTTTTCTCTCAAAAACCCCATTTTTTATTAAAACAATTTGAAAACGTCATTTTGAAATACTTACATATGTGGAGTTTTCCAGCAAAAAACGGGTAAGAGTCTTTCTAACTCAAATTGATTTTTTTGCATAATAATAATAATATAAATCCATATCGTAGGACTCTAACCGAGGAAAAATTAGTCCCTGTTAACTTGATAAAAAACTTTGTTAATTGGCAACAAGTTTTAAAATTGAGAACACAATGTGAAATTTGCAATTATTATTACCATTTAAAAAGTATATAGATCATTTCTTTTTTGATTATTTATTGATGCTAATACTAATACTAACGAATTCACACTGGGTGCTGACAATTCCCCGAAAGGTCAATCAGACCTTTAGCTTTTGGAAGGATAGAATATATAGTCCATCAGGAAATTAATTTAGTGTGGATCTGCGTAAACCTATCTCCATAAAAATTATCTTTACAAAATATCTTGCACTTTCGAAAATTATATATATGTAATTCCTCAAAAACAAGCTTTTAATAATAATTACCAAATTATCTACGAACTTAAACTGTGTAATACTTATACAAGCTTTATATAATATTTTTAATTACTTTTAATAATAATCTAAGTTTTTAATGATAATTGTGTGGTTCTTGTACAAAACTTACACGATTAATATGGTCCATCTTTTTGTTGTTTTGAGAGATCTAAAATTTCGCAGAAATGTAGAAACCTAATATATATATATCACCATTTGAAAATAATTAATAGTCCTCGTCATACATTTCGCCTAACCTTCGTTTTTCAATTGAAAAAAGTTGCCCCTATGACAAGCCTTCAATTCTTGATCTTTTTGAGTATTCTAAATTCCACAGTAAGATTGAAACCTAAGGTTTATTATCATGCAAAAATCTTTAATGATTATATATAAATTATACAATTATCGTCACGCGTTTCGCCTAGCCTAAAGTCGTTTTCAATTGAAAGAAGCTACTCCCATAACAAGTCCTTCAATTTTTGATCTTTTTGAGTAATCTAAAATTTCACAGTAAGATAGAAACATAAGGTTTATTATTATGCAAAAATAATTAATAGTTATATAATAAATCATACAACCCTCGCCATACGTTTTATCTAACCTAAAGTCGATTTCAATTGAAAGAAGCTGCTCCTATGACAAGTCCTTCAACTTTTGGTCTTTTTGCGTAATCTAAAATTCTATAGTAAGACACAAACCTAAGGTTTATCATTATGTAAGATAAATTGTGGCTATATATAAAACATACAATCCTCGTCATATATTTACTTACTTCGTTTTCAATTGAAAAAAACTGTTCCTATGATAAGTCCTTCGTTATTTGGTCCTTTTGAGCGATCTAAAATTCCATAGTAAGATAGAAACTCAAGCTTATCAGTATGCAAAATTGGTTGATGGTTATATATAAAGCATACAATACTCGCCACACACTTGCTTCACTGTTTGATGATTCTTGTTCCAACTTTCTCCATTATACTTTGCTTGAATTATTAAAAACCCAAGTATTATCTATATACTCTTCACTAAAATAAAAATAAATAGGTAATCTATCTATATACTATTATATACCATTCACTAAAATATAAAATAAATGAACTGATCTATCTATGTACTAATCACAATCAACAATACATATAAAATAAATGCCTTGATATTTACTCTGTTATTTACCGTAAATATAAATACTTGCTTTATGTTCTAATACTTAGTTTTCGCCCAAAGTTATGATCCAAATAATAATCAGATCTTTTAGGAAAAGTCTTTGCCGATTTTTTTTAATATTAATCACACCAAAAGATAAAAATCCTTTGACATAGCTATTTGTTGAAAAAGTATATACACATTTTTATACTAATAATCATAAGACTCTCTTATTAAGTTGGCAAGTAAAAAGAACTTCTTTACTTTATTGAAGACTTTTTTGTTTTTTTATTTTTTTATTGATCAAAACAGAAAAACAGAAAGGAGCCAATTTTGTATAGATGTAGGACAACGCAATTTATTATAAAGATCTACGCAAAGTTTAATTTCCTCGTGGATCTATAACAATAATAATAAGATCAATAAGGAGGTGTTCCTAACATATTTCCCTAAAGGTCTGACCTACTCGAAATTGTCCAAATTAGGTGCGAATTCAAAAACATTTTAATTATTGAATAATAATAAAAGAAACAAACTCATGATACTCGAGCATAAATGAAATTCATGAAAACACACGCTTTCTTACAAACAACATTAGTATATCATACTTTCTTCATCTACATTAAAAACACTGTATTGAAAATCTACATACTCTTTGCTTGTATTAGTGCCACTAACAAAATTAATGAAGACATTATTATTATTATTATTATTATTATTATTATTATTATTATTATTATCATTATACTTGCTTGCATAAACTCGAAGTAAAAGCTGGGGATAATGTAGAAGATATAGATTATTATAAAGAAATAATAATAATAACGATCATTTATAAAATTATTTTTATCTTCTTCACCTTGCTAAAAAAAAAAGAATAAAGTAATAAAAACAATATGGAATAGTCATTATAATAATAATAATTAAGATGTAATAGTAAGTGTTATGATTCGTAATAATAAAAAAGAATTGAAAAATGAAAAACAATATTATTGGAAGCTACTGTGTAGTTATTATTGTTGTTGTTATTGATATTTAAAATAATAATATCGGTGTAACGATTTTTTATTGATTTGTGTTGGAAAAAAATTTAATCGCGCGGTGTATATTATTATTATAATAATTTTTACGTTGCACGTGAATATACACTAACCTTTTATGCTTGGTTAAATGGCTTGGACTTACAATTTTTACATGATTCATGTGTATCGTGATGTTTTATTAATTAATTATTGGTTAATTATCTTTCTTATCTTACACAACCCATGTGTGTTTTAAAAAAAACAAAAAATTATCCAAGAATAATGCGTTATTGGTTTCGTTTACATCAAATCATTAGTTGAAACAAGTAACCTTTTAAAAGAAACTGCAAATCTCAGCACCAAAGTTGATGAATACAAAGAAGTGATTTTTAAGAAATCCTTTGCTTTCCACCAAAGCAAATAAAACCTTACTACCCGTTGTTAATACTAATACCAAACCTACAATTTAATTTTCGGGTACAAAAGTATTTTATTAAGTTGTGAAAATGTTTTCACATAACAGATTATTTATAAAAAATATTAATTTCTGCTCTGAAATATTAAATAATCAAGTTAGTTAATCAATCGATTGTATTTCAAACATGCGACCTAGCCTCTTTTGTAATAATAATTGTGGTAAACCTTTTGATCATGAAAGAGATTTCTGAATGAATAAATAATGGATTAATAAACAAAATAATGATAATGTATAATACTAGTTCCAACTAACTCAAATAATAATAATAAACATGTAGAATTTGTCAACGATCTTTCATCTAAGAGATGTTCATAACTTACCTAAAAACAACTTGATCAAACCAATTGAACCTCAATCAAGTAAACAATAATTGAGCTTACATGAATGTATCGAAAATATACGACCTTTATCTAGAGTTTTACAAGATGATATAGACAAATCATCTAACTAACTGGATAGTAAGTGAACTGTTACCTTTTATCGATGGCTAAAGGTGGAAATTTTAAAAAATTATCAATTTACTTCAACTTTCTACTATAAATTCAAAAATGTAAGGTATAAATTTTTAGTAACTTATTTTTAATTTTTAGAATATGGTCCTTTCCCATTGAAAAGTCTCACATGCATAACTTCACTACTGCACAGATCAGGTACCCTCCCCAGTACAGACAAATGAGTCATTTCGAGCACTTTCCTCAGCAGTTTGGGTCTCGGAAAAGTTTAGTATTTTAAACTAGTACTAGTTTCAAGGTAGTTTCATTCGGTCACGCAGAATTAGAAACAATGAATGGAAATTTTCAATTGTTCAATTAAACATAGTCATAATTTTTACTTTAGTCGTGATCTTTTACCTTAGTCAATAAAACAAGGTTTTTGCTTTCATTACTTTGACTTCATGATAGCGAATTTGGCAAACAACATTGGTGGTGGTGTTATACACGTAATTAACGCATAATGATAAAATTTTTATTGTTTTCTTGACGAAAATTGGACCCTTTTTCTCATTCCTCCGGATTTGAGTTGTTGAGAGTCTTACACGAGATATCACAAATCTAATTAAAGAAAACCTGAATTTAGAAAAAGGAAAGTATTGTTAACCCTGCCAGTTTTTACAAGTACATTAGAGGGATCCCCAATAGTTTTATTATATTAAAATATGGTAAATTGCTGGTGAAAGTTAAAGATATACACTAAATAATTTCATAATATTGGTCAATGACCAAACGTCAAATTTAAATGATAAGAAATTTCTGAAAAAGGACTTTATTTGTTTGTCACTCAACTTTTGAACTTTCATTTATAACAAAAAGATGTTTAAAATTAGATCATTAGACTATGAATGCTACTTTTTTAGAAAGTCGATTGATGATAAATTGTGATTATAATTAGAATGTTTGTGTATAAAGTATAATGAATATTTCATTTTGATTAAAATTAACTCTTATAAAACAAGTTTAGAGTATAGATTATCTAGCATATAAATATAGATTAGTATTACCTTAAATTTTTCAAGGTAATAATTTGAGTCTCAAAGAATAATGAGTATTTCAAATGAATATTTGCGCTCGAACTTATATCATGTGCCGCCAAAATAATTTAAACTTTTCAAGGTATCTATCTGATCCTTTGAATTTCTCATTTGTATATTTGCATTCGAAACAAAAATAGATTGTCGTTATGTAAATGGTTTATTTTATGTGAAAATGAATTGGATAAATTTGCCAATTCCATTGATTGATAAACGACTAATAAAGAAATAAAACAATCGGAATTTTTTTGTGTTAAAAATAAATTTTCGAATATTTGCACCCAAACATAAATTGCTTATCTTTACGTAAATTCTTTGTTAAAAAAATCATTTAACTTAAAATAGACTATTCAGGAATACGTATTGATTTGATCTTATATATAAATACATATATTTGAATTCTCTCTCACGTTTAAATTATTTTGAAAGATATCTTCAAATAATTTTTCTTTAACAATGTTCATCAAGTTAATAAAAGTTTACAAAAAGTTTCGAGCATTTGTCAGAGGTGAAGACAGTGACGATATAAATAACAATCCCAAGCCCCGTGTAGAATATGAAGAATATTATCATGGCAACCAATTCCAGAGCTACCAGGACGTTTTGGATGAATTCGTCAAAGAATGTAATAAAGAAAGACCGCCTCCATACGATAACTTTAAGCAGAATGATAGTGTCGAATACTTTGATAAAGAACGACTATCAATCAATTCAAATAGTATTAGCGAGGTTGGTGGTCCACCAGATGTCTACAAAATCCTTTTGGTAGGCGGAACTGGAGTTGGAAAATCAACACTAATTAACGCAATGGCAAATTTCTTTCGGGGTGGCACTCTTGATAATCTGAAAGTTGTCATTCCAACTAATCATCTCGATGCTACTGAAATAGGTATTAGTATTATATTTAAAACTATTATAAAAAATCACCAAATGTAGATAGATGATGAATTTAATTTTGAATTTTTTTTTCAATATTTCAGGATTCAGAAGCTCCGAAGCTAATAGCAATGATCAAACAAAAAGTCAAACCACAGAATGCCATACCTATTGCTTCAATCATCCAGAAAATAAAGCTCACAGATTTATTTTCATTGATACTCCAGGATTGAGTGATACGAGTGGCGTGGATCAAGATGACAGGAATATCCACGCGATAATTGATACAGCAATTCGCGTCGGTTCAATATCGGCAATTGTAGTTATTGCTAATGGAACTGAATCTCGGATGACCGCAACAGCAAAAAACACTTTGGTTCGCCTGGCAAATAACATACCTAATGCCATTGTCGAGAATAATCTTTTCCTAGTTTTAACAAAGTGTACAGAAATGAGTGCCTCTTTTTCTGTAAAAGATTTTGCGGCTGATTTTGCAGAGCCAAGTGTTAGTATTAATTAGTAATAACCACTCAATTTAATTAATTCTGTATGCATGTATGTCTATAGATTACAAATTTCTATATTTTTTATATTTATTTAGGAAACTTTCTATATGGATAACCAAGCTTTCTGCAATCATCCTAAAACATGGTTAAATGATGAAGATAAATACAAACGTCTTGACTCGCAATGGAAGGAATCCGAAAAAACAATTAATGATATGCTAATAAAAATTTCTCGACTAGCTCCCATCCGAACTATAGTATTTAAACAAATGAAATCCCTTCGGGACGATATCAAATGTGAGATTCTTAGAACATCCCAAGTCATTGCAAATATTCAAATAATGCATGATCTCCTTGATGGTGCTCAAAAGGATAAGAAAAAATATGAAAATTATACAAAAACTGAAGAAGTCACAATTTCGAAAATTGTTGACGCCACTAATCATAGTACAGTTTGTATTACACATTTTAAGACGAACAATGTCTTTTGTCATGAAAATTGTGGACTTAATTTTACTCCAACGCCTGGAGAACATCCATTTAGAGATTGTTATTGCATGAACGACTACAAAGTATGCAAAAAATGTGGATGTGGCCCTACGAGGTAATCTCTACTTTCACAATGATGCATTTTTATTTACTTGTGAATAATTCTAATTTTATATTATAAATTTTATTCAGTCATTTGCATAAAAGGATTAAAGTAATCAAAGAAACAAAAAAAATTGACAAAGTCCTTGAAGATATGAAAGCGAAATATGATGAGCATAAATCTAAGGCAGATAATTACAAAACAAAGCTTGCTGATCTCGAAGCTACTGCCAATAAACAATACACAAATATTCATAAATATTGTGCTGATCTTAGAAAAGTTTGCACTAGATTTAACTTTGTCGATGAACTTAGTGCAAACATTGAAGTTATAAAACTTGATGCAAGGAATATAAAAAATGTTGATTTGCGAGAAAAGTCTGAAGCCGAAATTAAAAAACTTGTAGAATTGGTGAATGAATTGTCTTCAAATTCTGGTCTTTCATCCCCATAACCAGTGCCTCCAGAATACTCATCATCTCTGGAGCCGTCTTGACTTTCGTACTTTCTTCTTACTTATATTATGATTTAATATATAAAGTTTTTTTTTATGTAATTACTTATTAGATTATTTTATTGTATTATTTTTACATTGTATTATTTTTACACATTCATTTATATTATTATCAACATGTGCTTTTGTATTAAATAAATCGAAACCAAACAATAAATAAATAAACGGCTTTGTTTATGTTATTTATGACATGACGTAGTTCAAAAACTATTTCTTGAAAGATTGATCTACATTGAAACCCGTTTTCTAATACTACCAAGAACTGCCCCAGACCAGAACGTTTACTAAGAATTGACACATAAAAAACAATTACATTCCAAATAACGTTCGTTGTGTTGTGAACAATTATTTGTTTGAGCGGAGGAATAAGAACAGGCACGAATTTGATAACGCAAAAATAAATGTTGGTTTGATTCATGTTGTCAACCATCACTTCACTAACAGTTGTTTTGTTAACAAATGGTTCGAATTTAAGAAGTTGGAAGCAACCATGCGACAAACCTTTGAAATAGTCTAATAAATTAAATT